>JAVQJL010062382.1:0-27304 GCA_036024295.1 Nannoperca obscura | reverse complement strand
AGGTATAAAAAGGTGACCAAAACTTAATAAGTTCATATATAGTTTTAGTATGAACCTATAGTTCCTATAATGATGTATTGAGTATTCAGTGTAAACATCATATAGCTTTGATGAGGTTTGAACAAGTCAATACAGTGTGGAATAAGATGATTTTAACAACATAAAAGCTACTCAAATGGAAGGTTTGAGTGCTCAGAAATAAAGGAAATTTGATACAAGTTTATTACTATTAAATTGACCTTGTAGTGAAAACAAATGGTTTAAGTAGTCAAGAACAGTGATTAAAATGTAAGTCATTATTTTCAAAAATATCAGATTTTGTCTTGCTCAGGCTATATTCAACACTGACCTTCTGTTGACATTGTGAAGTATTGATTGGAATTACAGACTCATTTCTGATAGAGTCTGATGCAACTCCTGCACTATGCCATATACTGCTGAAGTTGCATCAGACTGCAATGGTGTGGAATTAGTCACCAATTTTATGCCCCCTCGTTCACATGCAAGATGGTGCAAACTTTCATCATGCCCGGGTCAGATTTTGGATGAGACTGTGCGTGAGGGGGGCCTTCAGTCAGCCAGTGACACAAGGATACAAACTTTGAAAATGACATTGTCTGACACCACCGCTGGCCGCCCTGCGTTCCCAGGTCACCGAGTGCAGATGCACATGAAAGAAATTCTTCCCCTCCTTTTGTTTTAATCTGTGGACCAAAGCGACAGCGGATATAGTGTAGAAACTGGAGCCAGGGGTCTATACAGAGCCGTCAAAAGGGGGGAGGAAACTGATGCTAGGTCTCCATATATGGGCATTCTTACTACGGGAAAGCACGTGTGCACACAAAACGTTCTCTCGCAGGTGCGTTCACGTTCGGTCTCTTCTTAAAATGTTTGTATCCATCTGCTTTTTCTTCGTCGTTCAAACTCTCCTACGTGTTGACCAGCGCACTGATCTGAAACCTTATTATAAAGATGTCTTACGTCTGTCCTTCCATTCATGAGTGGAAAGCTCCACCTCCGGTTGCGTCAGTGTGTTTACGTCGTGCCCCTCCCAGCTGATGAAAATAAAACGCACGCAGAGCCGAGCGGGATATTTCATCAGCAACCAAGGCAACAGCTTCTCTGCCTTTCCTTCTTTCTTCCTACCTTTGACCACTTTTAACCAGAAGACATTAAAGGTAACGTCCTTAATAATGTTTCTTTGATACTTTTTTTTTGTAATATGCCGTAGGTGTTGTAGTGACATTTCTTTCGCTTGAATCATGTATTTACTACTGTACTCGTAGAAGTGGACTGACGCAATCCTCCCTCGTGTGTTGTACGTCGTATCGGCGCATTAATGTTTAAAAATGATATAACGTCCCTCATATTTGCTTGGTGATTTATGTTTGCGGGCAAACTAGCAATGTTTCGAGCCGACTGTTGTACACAAATGTTCAGTGTATTCACAGAAGTTGACGTTTTTGTAAGGCGGCTAAATTTCTTCTTCTTTTGAGCGGGGACTCGGCTCGTGTAGTACACTGCTCACACGGAAAAACAAAACCAATTCGAAAAATGAAAGGTAGCCACTATGGGGAAACGTTTAAATGGGCTGCTGTGTTCTCTAAAAACACGACTCGACACTTTTCAGTGTCATTGAGGGTTTTCATTCATTGTTTTGGTCCGAGTCGGCTAGCTCACCCCGCTAGTAATAGGGGGTTGAGCTAATAATAGTAGAAATGCTGCTTTCAAAGACCCCCAAAAAACCCCGAATGTCTTAACATTCAATCAATTATCCGTAAACAAAATGGACTTTCTTGCAAAATAAAATAACTCGACTCTAATAAAATAAAATGTCACCTGGTATTTATGCATTTGTTTAAATCAAACAACACAACTGCAAAGACGGATGCAATATAAATACACTGAGTTAACTCCTATGAATTACTTTTTCTTAAAGATATTAATAATACTGATGCAACATTTATTTACTAATACTTTAATCTGCGACCGCTAAAATTATTCTCAATAACGAGCGACAGATGCGCGAGTTAATTACGATGTTTCCGTGATCTCTAAAGGCAACATTGGCACCACGCGAGAGCCGACCGGAGCCACGTAGCTAGCTGGTCCTTGGGTGTCTGACAGGTGGGCTAATGTTATTAGCTGGATCATCGCCTAGTTTGGTCGTCACCTGTCGTAAGGCTATTTTTAAGTGTACGTTAATATAGCTTTTACAGTACCCTTGATTTCCAACTTCGAGGATGCCATCAAAGCGAGTCATCCTTCCGGTAAATGTTCCTCAGCACGGCGTTTGCGATCAGGGTGTTGCCATGCGCGTGTTGCATCAGCCGATTGAAAGCTCCTCCGCAATAAGAAAATGTGGTGATAATATTGTAGTGGTGACCACAGAGTAGAGGGTCGGGCTGTGTAACGTGTCCTCAGACTTGCGTGGTTACGTGGTTGAGGGACTAATCAGGGAGCCGCATGCCACGTTACGTTCTTGAAATCCAGGATTAATTTCAGCTCGAGGCAGCAGTAGATAAAACCCCTAAACGCTAAATGACAGTCCGGCTTTATCAAATATTGTCGTTGCCTATCATAGACTGTCATTGCTATAGATTGTAAATGTCTTATTATTAACAAGTTGTATTCAGTTGCCAACCTCTGGGATAAACTTCATAATAACGCAGTGAACTACAAGAACCTTGCAACAAATCCTACCTTGGAGATGGTAGCCTTAACTTTTTCAGGTAATTTTAGTGCAGTTCAATTGTATTGCATTAATCAGATGTGTAGTTGCAACACTGGGCAAAGATTAAATATTAGAAACACCTCGGTGTCACGAAGGTAAGATTTGCTGCAGCACAGTTGTGTTAGGCTGCATTAGTTTGAGATAGGTGTACCTAAAATACTGGCGGCTAAGTATAAAAGCGTAATAGTCTATGTGTTGAAAGTTTATTGTACTGTAACTGTTCCTTCTTGAGCATTTACCATTCTTACGACCATTTCACTTAATAGTCCACTGTTTATCGAGCAGCTGAAGATGGAAGAGAGACTGATCGATCAGCTCTGTGACTACTGTACATTAACCGGTCAACTCGGCCAAAAGGGAGCACAAAGATATTATTTGTTCTAATGGTCTTCAGGCTGGGATTGCGGGTCAGTATCAGACACTCTAGCCCACATCTGACATAACGGCTCAGCTCAGCAGCCACATCTTGGGCGAGGGAGCACAGCATGTCTAGTTGACCGGTTCTCCTTTCTTTTGATTGTGTAGATTTGTGCGTCTGTTCTTCTTGTAGCTGTTAAACGCTCGTAGCGTTGGCAGTGGTCGTGGTCGTGGGAACGCGGACAGATTGTTAGTTTGTCACATTGCATCTCGCAGCAAGGGGCAGTTTTTGGCAGGAGTGTTGCTTTTCAGCCAGGTGACTTAAAGGGTCGCTCAGTTTACTCTCAGTGGTCGGTCTGCCCTGCGCACGAGTTTACACACATACATCCTTTATGTGAAACGACAGCGTGCCTTACACATACAAACATACATTTCTGCCTCCAAAGACAGACTATTCATAACTTCAAACACCTTGAAAACCATTGTGTGATGACAGAAGAACTGTTCACTGGCTTTGTACAGCCGGTAATGATAGTGTACTTTCCAGCGTTGTTATTCAAGGTCACATTTACTCCTCGTTTAGCCCTGCAGGCCACTGAACCCTTCCCTTTTTGTTTTTCACTAGAAATATTATCATGAGGGAGAGACAGTGTTGTCAATAAATCTAAACTTTAGACATATATAATTAGTTTGAGAAGAAGAAATGCAAAATGGAGTTTACATATTTGTATTTAGATACACACACATTTCTATGTCCAGGTACATTTATTTTATATATCTAACCTATATATGGAAAAATATTTGAATAGCTCCACACAGCCAGGTGAATTGTGGTCAGTAAAAAACATCTTTTTAAATAAAGTTTGTTTTTACTTTTGAGACTAAAGCTTCAGGTGAAGCTAGAATAAAACATTTGAAAAATCAGGACGGTGAGGCGCATCATGTTCTAATAATTTGGCTTCTTGTTTTTGTTTAAACCTGGAAGCAGATCTATGGAGCACTTTGTGGCTTGAGGCAGACTTTCATTTTGCTATTTATAATTTAGATATTTGATAATGCCAACTATGCCTGATCTAGCTGAAATAGCATCGCTGGTCTGGTCATATAACCACGGAGTTGTGGTGGCGTGGTCAAAACAAAGCCATGTGTTGTTTATATGGCTAGAACGCAGAGCATCAACACGCTATAATGAGGTTAGCAGGTTTGTTACTTCTCCAAATAATCCTCTTAAAAGTCCGTGGCAGCAGTTGCAACAACGCTAAGTCAAGTAACAAGACCATTGTCCCAGAAGCCTGTTGTAACCGGAGCACTCTTAGCCTGAGTCTTTGCTGATAGTCCTCCAAGAAGAAAGAATCTTTTAAAAAATGTAATATACTGTGGTTGTTGCTGAAGAGAAGAAATTACTTGTTCACACATTCACTTCCCAGCGAAAGTCATGTGTATTCATTTTAATAACAAGAACAGAAAATGGCTGCAGGTAACACACTAGTCCTTTAGTGTGTGGGTGTGTGTGGGCTGTTGCGCAGTGGAGCCTACAGAGTAGATGACACATTTGTGAGCCACACCTATATGCAAACTGGCATAAATCTACCACATACGCAAACGTGCACCCTCGTGGAAACCACAAGGAAAAGATTAGCTACTAGCTGACGTAGACGGAGGGATCTGCTATGGGTGGTGGTGCCTCTTGTATCGCTTTAATGAGACCAACCTTTACCGGGGTTATACAGCAAGCATGTTTGTGTTTCTGTAACCTTAAGATGGGAACTGTGCCACACAGTTTTTTTTTACATCTTTAAAGTTGCATGGATTCAGTTAAGCACCTTTGTCCTGCTTAGTGGGGGTATATGTGCAAACCCCTGAGCAGATCATAGCCCGCTGGGCACAGCAGTTTAGCAGTAAATGTTTATTGATGCAACTTTGGCACTCTTCAGATCTCAGTTCCTGGTGTGCGAGTGGAAAATGCTACTGGTATGTCTCACCAAGTGGGGGGGAGTGGGGAGCTGTCCACAATATACCAGGGCTTCAGAGGGCTGAATGTTTGTTATTGCTGTTGTCGTGTGCTCTCTCTGTTGTTTTTATTTCATTGTTTGAGAGTTTGTCTTTTTTCTCTCCCAACACTTAACCGCACTAGGCAGGACATTCTCTTTTGAAATGGTTAGACTAAAAGTGCTTTGATAAATTGGTTATGTTATTTTTATGGTATTAATAGAATATTGTCATTGTGCTGAAGCATTGTGAGTTTATGTCCATGTGCTGTGAAGAACAGGCCAAAATTAGACCAAAACATAATCTACAGCTGAAAAAACCTTTTCCTGTCTTGTCTAATAAGTAAATACAAGCTGATAAGTAACCCAAAACATTGTCTGACCAATTGGCGTTTTACGTATTGCTCTGCTACGCATGTCGTGTCTTTGATTATTCAAATGAATAATTAATCGTTAACCGTTTTTGTAATTTCCTTTTAGCTGTCAGTCGTATCCTCGCTGCAACATCTTTTCACCACCACCTGAATTGGTGTCACCTCCTGAGTAGGGATGAAATTTAATTCTTGGAACTCCCCCCAAAGCTCTATGTTGAGATCTTGAAGTGGAAGAGGTTCCATCCGGAGCAGAATTAACTTTGAACTTTGACAGCACAGCAGAAAGGGAAGCCGTGGCGCATTTAATGAGCGCGACAAGGCATTTTTGACCAACCGCTCTCATCCAGGTAGACGACCAAACTCACGTCCGCACTCTGCCACACAGCCGGCCTTGTCTGTGTTGCTAGGTTAGTGTTTCACTTGCTCTCTTTGCTGCCTGACGGGTGAAGTGACTTCTCGGCACTCGCACCGAGGAATCGGGTGTCATTGCATCAGTAGCTTCAGATTCGCTGCCTTTGATGCTGCTCTGCGCCCTGAATTTCTGACTCTTGCTTGAACAATTGCAATGCTGTGACCCTCTGACTACAACTCATGTCAAGCAAATATCAAGGCACTGTTGGTAGACCAAAGGTGTTAGTTACTAGAGATGAATGTTTTGTCTGTAAATTGCTCCAAATTGTTAGAACAACCACATGTAATTGTTCAGTTATTTATTGATGCAAACCAGATAAGTTAACCATTGTCACGGTCCATTTTACTGGTTTGTTAATGGTTAGTCATGGCAATACAGTTTTACTAGTCATAAAAAACAGTGTAGTATTTGCAGATAAGATAAATTCGCCTTGCCCTTGACATCAGAAGAATTGCTTTCCCTAGACCCAACACGTGCCTAACCTCAAAAACTGGCATTCCTTGCACGTGGGCTCTGATAATCATCACTTTATTTTTCAATTCAAACAACTGCTGTATTACACCACCAAAATAAAAGGACCAAAGGAACCCTGTGATGCCGCAGAAAGTGGGAAGTAATAAAACTCGGACGACGCATAAGAAGAAAACATGTAGAGAACACGCAACGCGCTGAGCTATTTAGACCAAGGCAAATGTTTCAGGACATTCACACTCGCTCCTTCACACACACTCTTGGTGTGTAAAGCTTTGTCTCAGTGTTGGACTGTGGGCTCTTCATGGACACCAGAAAGTCGAAGAGTCCCTTTTTATGTAGTGACATTTTTAGCCCCTCAAAATGACACCTCCTCTTCAAAAAAGCAATGAGTCTTGCTTTGTGTCAAATGATTCAGTCTGGAAAGTTAGAATTTATAACGTTAGGCTCACAGTTCATAAGTATATGTAGATGTTATACACAAGTATATCATGTATTTTCATAGGTTTTGATCAAAACAAGTTGAGCAGGAGCAGCTGCATGACAGAGCAGGAGTAAACCCGCCAGCATAACCTGCTGTGGCACCACAGCTTGTTGTAGAAGGAAAATCTTATGTAACAACATTGTATAGGTAAAAGTCTGCACTAAGCCGTGGATAACTATTTATGCCGTTGGACTGGCCCACACATTTTTTTATGAGGTGTGTTTGTGTTCTGTTGACACACAAGGTCACTGTCCTCAGTTTTTAAGTTTCGCTCTAGCTGTGATTTACGTCAAGCCTGTCCGTTTGCGTGTGCGTCGGCTCGTCCGGGAATCTGACTGCCTCCAAAGACAAACAGCAAAACACTGTAGCTGTCCCTGTATGAAGGTGGGCACAAGTGTTTTTCAGAAACTGGTGTAATCGTTATCGTTCACCGCTCCTTGAACTTGGCGGGCTTGTTGGTACTGATATAAAATGTGTTGCCGCTGTCCTTGAGGATGGTTTTTGTCTGTGTTTTCTTTGATAAGGCACGGGGCGGTAATCAATAGAACCGTGTACTACATTCCAAATGAGAAACAGAAACTATTATCACACCGCAACAAAATTTGTTAGTCAGTGTTGTGGAGAAAAATAGAAGATTGTAAATCGAGGCACCAGATTCATTTCATTGCAAATGAAAACGGTATGATTAAAACTTGGTTTTTAAAAGGACATTTTGTGATATAGATTCATTACGGTACAGATTTAATGGGTAAGTTGGTTGAACTTTTCCTTTTAGCTTTAATATAAAGGGTAAGGGTCGATTTTTATAGGTGCAGTGGATTTTATCTATCAACTTTCTCCCTCTGCAGCTGGTTCACCTTATTTAACTGCTGGTGCATGCTGTCCTCCTCTCCCCTGTTGATATTAGCTTGCGCAATTCCAACATATTGTCCCATCACAGCCTCTGGCTTTCCCAGGCTTCTCCCTGTCGGCCTCCATCTGCTGAAAAAACGAAACGGGAGTAGTGGAGTGCCCTTTCTCGCAGTAAGGGAGTGGCGAGGAATTGGGCTAGGTGTTCTTTTATTTTTATAAGGGTGTGTACTACGGCAGGTTTATTTATCAAGGAGAAATTAAGATTAGATTTAATTCTATTAGAAGAGAGACGTTTTCTTTTGTCTTCAGGAGGTCTCTCTG
This sequence comes from Nannoperca obscura, assembly GCA_036024295.1. Lineage (NCBI taxonomy): Eukaryota > Metazoa > Chordata > Actinopteri > Centrarchiformes > Percichthyidae > Nannoperca > Nannoperca obscura. Next base: position 19,311 of record JAVQJL010062382.1, on the reverse strand, counting down.
TGCCCCACTTTGCCTAGTGATCTGTTACTATGCTGCAAGAGGTGGAGGTTGTATGAATTCCTGGAAATTGCGTAACTGGTATGTGCACAGGTTCTCATGTAGTGAAGCGTCTCTTTTTTTTAATTATTATTGTTGTCTCTCTAAACCTGCCCACTGACTATCTGCTTTTTGCTGAAGAGGAGAAGAATATTCCAGGAAAGTTTCCAACATCTCTGGTGCTACATGTGTTCACTTGTTCAGACACTGTATGATTTCAGATGATACAAATAAACTAGATAACCTATGCTACATAGAATACTTTTTCTTGTGAGTGTTTACTGTTGGGGGGGTTCTATAATCCCACAGCTGTGTCAATGTAAGCTTTGGCAGTTGCTGAATAGTCCCCTGTTTTGAGCTCTTGTTTTTGTTGTGTTTTCTAACAGGTCCTAAGCTGCTGCAAAAGACTGACCACAGACGTGCAACTTCCTGTTCCGACTATTGCCTAAGCCGACACACCTACACCGAAGGACCAATAATAAACAAGTACTTTGTTTAGCCACCCATCTGCACCAAAGTACTTCTACACTCGGTCCAGTCACACGTGTTCTGTTTAAGCTGTGTCAATCACTCACACACACACACACACACACCCCCACCCACACTAGAAGGATTTAAAACACATAGCCTGGTTCAGCGCCCACACACAGTCACAGCAAATATGGCCAGCAAGCTGTCCAACTTTGGCAAAAACCTGCTGCGTCGCCGGGCATTAAACTGCTCTGGCGAGGAGTCCCAGTTCGCCCGCTGTCTGTCCACCCTGGACCTCATTGCCTTGGGGGTGGGCGCCACGCTCGGCGCCGGCGTCTATGTCCTCGCCGGCGAGGTCGCCCGAGAGAAGGCAGGACCCGCTATTGTCCTCTGCTTCCTCATCGCTGCTCTGTCCTCCATGTTGGCCGGCCTGTGCTATGCGGAATTTGGCGCCCGGGTCCCCAAAACAGGCTCTGCGTACCTTTACAGCTACGTGACGGTCGGAGAGATCTGGGCCTTCATCACAGGGTGGAACCTCATCCTCTCCTATGTGATAGGTGAGTTTTCAAAAGTTTCAGATGAGTTGTCCTTTTCTTTTTCTTTTTTAAACATCGCATTTGCTGTTCATGTAGCAACAAACAGAGATCAGTTTAATACACTTTAACTGTGCTAAAAAAATATGGAGAACCAGTCACCACATTGTTGACTTACGTAAGTTTGTGTCCTCTCTTGTAGGTACGGCCAGTGTGGCCAGGGCGTGGAGCTCAACCTTTGACAACCTGGTTGAGCAAAAGATCTCTGGCTGGTTTAAAGCCTACATGACAATGAAGGTGCCCGGCGGGGTGCTGGCGGATTACCCCGACCTGTTCGCGCTCGCCCTGATCCTGCTGCTCACTGGTGAGTACTCATCATAAATCACTCCCAACCGGCGGGTCAGGGTCTTCTCTGGGGGTTACAGGATAAATGCAAGATGATTAATATGATGGGGAAAGAAGATTTTTTTTAATATATATGAAATTCTGGAAGGTTTTGCACCTAAAATGTTTTAATTAGACAATCTGTTGGAGTTGAATGGGTCTTGCAACTCACAAACAGGGTTGTGAAATAGACACTGCGTTGCTTTAATTGTCCTACAAGCTTTAAAGACCCCTGACTTTCCAAAGCTTTTTAATGGGTAAATGCACGGGATAGTTTTAAAAGCAACCCATCCAAACTACCTAAACGGGAAAGATTTAAAATGATCGGTTCAGTTATTGCAGTCCATGTTAACGTAGCCATTGTTGGCACTGCATTCAAAACATTGCATAACGGCCAGAGCAGTTGTCACACTAAAATTGCAGCGAGTGTGGCATGCCAGTGGCCATGTTAGTGGTGGATTGGTGTCGCTGACTGATGGTATGTTGGAAGTAAAGAAGTACGAACACGTCCACCCACATACCAGCACATGTTGTTATTGGTGCTGAAATATTAAATCTCTCTCCTCTCTGCTACATCCCTCTCTCGTCCCTTCCTGTCCTGTGCCCTCAGGACTTCTGGCCTTCGGCGTGAACGAGTCAGCGCTGGTGAATAAGATCTTCACGGGCATCAATCTGGTGGTTCTGGGCTTCGTTATCATCTCTGGCTTCGTTAAGGGGGACACAACCAATTGGAACCTGACGGAGGAAGACTACGGCAGATTCATAAATAACACCAACGGCAGCAGGACTTTGAAGTCAGTATTTGACCCTTGCCCGCGTCATCAACTGAACTTCGTTTCGCTGTCTCGTCTGTGATTGGTTGCTAAACTACACGTCTCTTCTTCTTCTTCTCCCACTTTAGAGTCGAGAAGGAATTTGGCGAAGGCAATTTTGCTCCGTTTGGCTTCAGTGGAGTCCTGTCTGGTGCCGCCACCTGCTTCTACGCCTTCGTGGGCTTTGACTGCATTGCCACAACAAGTGAGTGGTTTTAATTAGGACTGTCAGGACATTAGAAAAGAAAAGGTCAATCTCATTTATTACGTGCAATATTGATTTATCTAAATTTAAGGGAGGGAGACTGTTCATATGCAATAATGGCAATAATCAAAAATTTAACATTATGCATTTTATCAACAGGAAATGCACTGTTATAAAGTCACACAGATGCTTACGTTCAGGATATTGGCTATGCTTTTGCTTGCTCTGGGGTTTATTTATTCACGGTTATTGGTTCCTTGTTCCTTGTTTGACAAGTGCTTCTTGTTAATTCCACAAAGCCTTGTCTAGTGAATGCTTTTTTCACACTGGAACCTGTTTACGCACACGCGACCAAACTATGCTGTCATGCTGGGTCATTTCATTCAGTCTTACATAAGTACATCATATTTACCACATCATCTTTGAACCCTGCCAGGATCTGACACAGCACCTGCAACTTTTAGTGAAATGGAAAAATCTCACCTGTTGCAAAACGTGATTGGTTGTCCGTTTCCCCCTCATCACTTCTCATGAATGAATCCTCCTTTTGTTCCTTTTCCCCGTCCTCAGGCGAAGAAGCAAAGAACCCTATGCGCTCCATACCCATCGGCATCGTGGCCTCACTGCTGATCTGCTTTTTCGCCTACTTCGGTGTGTCTGCTGCTCTGACCCTGATGATGCCGTACTACCAGCTGAACACCCAGAGTCCTTTGCCTGAGGCGTTCACCTACGTCGGCTGGGCTCCCGCCAGGTACATCGTGGCTGTGGGCTCTCTCTGCGCTCTGTCCACCAGGTAAGGAAGGAGATTGTTTTCTTCACATAATACTGTGAAGTTTAGTGTAAAGTATTATTACTAACTACTGGTGTTCTTTCAGTCTCCTGGGCTCCATGTTCCCCATGCCCCGTGTTATCTACGCCATGGCAGAGGATGGGCTGCTGTTCCGTACGCTGTCCAGGATGAATGCTCGTACAAAGACTCCCCTCCTGGCTACCATTGTTTCAGGAATCGTTGCAGGTAAGCTCTCTGTTTGTCTCTTTTCTTTCTTCTTGTTTTTGTACGTCGCTTCAGGCCAACAGGCGTCTAGTCTGCTGCCTTGCGGTTCAGGATCAATAACACTTGACTATTTCTTTCGTATGTTGTGTGAGCAGTCTGAGCCAAAACAATATCTTGGTTCCTCTTTCCGACATGATAAGTGAAATTTTCTAATAAACCTGGTTTTACTTCTCCTCACAGCTCTGATGGCCTTCCTGTTCGACCTGGCAGCTCTGGTTGACCTCATGTCCATTGGAACTCTGTTGGCGTACTCTTTGGTGGCGATCTGTGTCCTCATCCTCAGGTAAGCACATGTTTATCTCTACTAGCAAAGCCTTCTGATAGTTTTGTGTTAGTTGTGTGGTAAAATAGGCCCGCCTTTATCGTCTCTCCAGCCATCCCCAGCAATAAAGCAGAAATGCAACAATAAGAAGCATAGTTGTTTGTAAGATTCGCAAAAGCTTTACACACTGGCTTTAAAGTGACTGGGATCTCCTTCTCATGTTGGCATTGGACCTGTTAAACTGAACAAAAGACGTGGTTTTGCAGAAGAATTTCCTCTTGGGCAAATTTTCTAGTTAATCGTACTCACTGTGACGCGCTTCCCTCCCACTACAGGTACCAGCCAGGCACCCTGAATTCCCCCAGCCAGATGGAGAAGCTTGTGGAGCTAGTGGAAGGGGAGAAGGTGCCCGTGAGCGGAGGGGACAGCGGCGACGAGTATGACATGGAGAGGCCGCTCCAAGAGACATTCACCGTCAAGCTGCTCTTCTGCCCAAGTGCAAAGACCCCGACACAGATCTCTGGGAACATCGTCTACGCCACCACTGCTATTATTTGTAAGTGTGTCTCAGAAGAGGCAAAAGACGGCGCGTGTTAAGTGTTTAACTGAGCCGACTTTAAAATGTCCCCCCCCTCTCTCTTCCCCCGCAGCGGTTCTCATCACTGTGCTGTGCATCATCCTTGCCAACTGTCTCACGGGGCTCCTGGCCGGGCACGCAGGCGTCGTGGTGCCATGCGTCATTTTGACTCTGCTCTGCGTCGTCTGCGTCGTCATTATCTTCAGGCAGCCCGAGAGCAAAGAGGCTCTCACTTTCAAGGTAACGATCACGCCCTCAGAACGGACCCCTTTTTTTGTGTGTGTGTGTCACAAAAGCAATCTCTCTGTTTTGTCTTTGTCTGGAGCGAGTTCTTTGTTTTGGCACCGCTACGCCGTCTTGTCAGCCGAGATGCTCGCTTCTTGTTTATTTTGGCACACTGGTTCTTGTCCAGTGGTTTGTTCCCCCGATTCTCTCACTTGGTGCTACCTTGAGCAGAACCAGGTCAATTTGAACTTTTTTTTGTTTGTTTGTTTGTTTTCTCACACCCTCCATTTCCTCTGTCCTCTCAAGGTCCCGCTGCTTCCCTGGTTGCCCCTGTTCAGTGTCTTCGTCAACATCTACCTCATGATGCAGCTGGACCTGGGCACATGGCTGCGCTTCGCCGTCTGGATGATTATCGGTACGGTCGAACGTTTCTAATTGTGTTTTCAGTTCTAGTGCAACAAATGAATGACTTGAGTTGTAACTCCCTGTGCGCTCTCTCCCCTCCCCTCCAGGTTTTGCCATCTACTTCTTATACGGCATCAGGAACAGCAGTGAAGCCGCCAACAGGTCACCCGCACGCAAATACGAGCCTGCGCTGCAAACCAAGACCCCGATTTACAAAGGCGCTCCTGGCGACAGCGACGTGGAAGCAGGCAGCCCCTGATACAGACTGATGCAGACCCGCGGAGTGTTGCAGAGCATCTACGCTCACTTTGGCCGTCTGGTTCAACTGGCAGTCAAATGCTGCGGCGTGGGCGGCCTGGAACGAAGCTCTGGGTCTAAAAGGAAGAGGCGGCAAGAAAGCGCCACACACACACACATCTTACCTCTGACTTGGGAGGCTGATTATCCACTTGGAGCCACTTTCTGGCCCATGTGTCTGTTTTAATCTGTCTGGTTGACTTAGCCTTAGCCCCTTGGAGATCTCCCTATAAACACATGCTTTGAATGGATCTAACTAACAGAGAGCTGCAGCGCTCCTCATGAAGTGTTACACTTTTTAATGTTTTTGTCTTTGCGTCCTCTCCATTGTTAGTGTGTGTGCGTGCGTGCGTGTGTAGTCACCTGGCCACTATGGGTGAATAGACTACTGTGTGTATGTACTTTAAAAAAAAGAAATCATGACTGAGCCAGTGAGTTTACAATTGTCAAGACATGCTAGACTTCAAATTTGTATAAACGTGTAGTAGGGTTTGCGTGTCTAGTTTATTGTTCCTTGTTTACTGCACCAGTGTGTAAACCGAGTCGGTCATGGCCTTAGTGCAGTTTGGTCAGTAGCACATGCTCGGTGGCCATGTCATCTACACCAACGTCTGAGGCTGCAAGTACATGCTTTACAGGCTGGATGAGTTTTTAAACACACTATCGCCTTTGTGCCCCCCCCCCCCCCCGAACACTCAGCCCATCCGCCTGTTACTTCCCAACACTTATTTGACCATATGAGGTTGGATGCGATTGTTCTTTCCAACATCTCTCTTTTTTACTTTTTTTTAAATAGCTCATCTAGTTCATTTTGATTATTTGAGATTTCATCGGCATACTCGCACCTTTCTGCTTCAAATGCTTTTGCACGGCTGTACCCAGATATGTTTGCAGATCTGAGGAGGTTCATAGATTTGCACTCGACAAGCACAATTAATCACGTTGGGTTATCTTCTGACGGGCCAAGAAATTAAGAAAGTTCAGTCAAGACAAATAATTGTATTGACTAACAGCATCTGTTCACCTGTCGGATCCACGTTCGTGTCTGGGAGCTGTTTCTGAACAAAAGCCTGTCTTTCTTCACCACTAAAGTATATCCTGCTCACCTATTTTTACTTTCTTGTGAAAAAGACTTCCGTTTTTTTCACCGAGGTTCTTGTTTAGTTTCAATTGAAACTTATTCTTGGCAGCTTTGACTGTTGAGCTCCCATCACTTTTATTTTTTTCTACCTTTATTTACTTTCTCCGGTAGACCTGTTAATATTTTAAATGTTCATAGTATTGTTTATTTTGGATAGCTTTCTTTTGTTTTGCCTTTTCATGTCCATTAATATGCTTTTTAGATGTATTTTAATCGTTACATGTACAGTTTTTAGTGTGCTGATCTTTTTGGTCTCCCGTGTCGTTGTTTATTCGTTTGTTTTCTTTGTTGCAAAATGTCTTGCATCACCAAAATGATTTGATTGTGATATTTCTGACCAAATGAACGTGTTTGTAGAAACTTGAGCTTTCCAAAACAAAGAATGACCGCTACGAGTTGGTCTCTAAATTGTTTAACCTCCAGTCTAATGGAGTCGATATAACTTATTGGTAATAGCATTTTGCTGTCGTTCTAGTAGAGTGCTTTACTGTAGAATGTACAGTATTTGTTTAAAACTCTATTTCTATAATGTAAATTATACAAACATACGTTCTTTAAATATGACCATACTTATAATTATAAGTTCTTTTGTTGTAAATTACACACGAAGGCATTTCATTGGACAGTTGATGCTGCTGAAATCCAAATATACAAATCCTAGTCCTGTTTTTTTTTTTTTTTTTTTCCCAGATAAAATGGTTCTGGTGGATGCACTATTAAAGCATTTCAGCAGAAGCTTATAAGATGCCCCTAAACATCTTCACTGTTTGTTGCTTAGAAAACGCTCCCCCTATGGACATGTCAGAAGTTGACATATCTCGTTGTGGAGAGTTCACGGTACGCTCCGTACTGTGAAGGTAGATTTGGATTCAGCCAGTGTTGTTTTTCTTGTTGTTGTTTTTTAGATGACGTGAATCAATAAACTGGTGCCTAAAGAACCATCTTTCTGCCCGAGGAAGGCACCTGGGCTGTCTATTCAAATACTTGATGAGCTGCTCTCACAGTCGCTCTTCTAATACAACCGGAGGCTCAAGACTCTCACTGGAGGTTTAAACTTGTGTTTTTCCTTGTTTGCCTGCCAGTGAAGGATTCATTTATCATTCAGAAAGGTTACGCTATGTGGCTGTGATGCTCTTGATATCCAGCCCATGTGCCTTTTAAATGAATAAATAAATAAAAGAAATCATCTCCCCTCTTAGTGCTACTGCATTAACAGCAATGAACTATTTTTATCTGTTTTATAATTGTACATGTCATGTATAAAACGAGCTGTAATTGAACTACTGTATGCTTTTTTAAATAAAAAAATAATTCATGCTTATGGCCAATAGAAAGTCTGTTTTATCTTTTATTTTTCTTCAAAGAAAGACTTTTTCTCGGTAGGAGCGTGCCAGAGGCTGTTGAAGCCACCAGTTAAGTGAGTCACATGTGACTCCTTTTAACTGTTAATAATGTCCCGTGTCAATTACAATCTAACCTCACCCTCGAGCTGTTTTACTAACTTTGTAACTGACATAAAACCTTCAGTAACACACACACCAATTAGTACCTGCATTGATCGCTACAGAATTCATCTACATTCCATCTCTAGTTAGTTGTTTTACAGCCAACTGAACAAACTTGTGTCGTACAAACATCTGTTTCCAGTGTTCACAGGTTTCTCCCCGTCAGTGTTCACCTTTTTTTGTTTGTGTTCACAGTAAGTACCTGAGCAGTAATGTAACGTGTCGACAAATTAAATTAGGAACCATTTAGTAATGAAAATGTTACTTACGTAAAAGTAAGTATAATAAGGAGAATTCACTTAAAGTATTAAAAGTAAAAGTACTCGAGGCAGAAAAATCTCAAAAGCCAGATCCTTCCCCTTGAGAAGCTAGAACCATAAAATGTTTTTCAAAGAGAAAATTACTTAAAGATGATAAAAATAGTTAAAACAATAGCTGTATATGTGTTGGGTGGTTTAATCTATAACAAAGCATTATATTTTATATATATGTATGTTTTGTATGGAAACAAATCTTAATTTTCAAAGTAAAGTTTTAAAATCATTGTAGCAAAGTAAAAAGTACAAGATTTAAGCAGAAGTATAAAGTGGCATAAAAAGGAAATATTCACTTCAGGAAATGTTCACCACTGGTAACTCCCACACTAAGGCTGCCATCTAGTGGTCACACACAGCATTACACCACTGTTCATATTGTGGCTCTGCCCTATTACTGCCTGTTACCCAGTTTAAGAGTACAAAGAGTAGTGAACCTCCAACACGGTGGATCTTTATTAATGTCTCGAGGCATTCATTATTTATTACACGTGTGCTATAATAATCCCAGAGTCACAACAACATGGAAGAGTCAACTTTGTCAGGGTTTGGTTTCAAATAAATGATTTACAGGTTGTGTAATGTTAAACCAAAGTGTTTCCCGCCACCTCACAGTTTAGATTTCAATATTCGCAGGATAAACACACAATTGTTTCTAAGAACAGGAAGTTGACTAGGCTTCTGTCCCTTCAAAAGGCACTCGAAAGAAATGCTTCCACTGCACAGTTACAATAAATGAACTACTCAAATCTGACCTGAAGTCAGTGCAATTGAAGTGGGTTTCAAATAATCCTAATCTGTTCACTTTCAGTGTTTTACACACTTCTTACTTTCTTTTTGTCACAGCGCCAGATACACACTTAGTATTGAGTAAAATGGCTATTTACCTTTTATTAAATATAAAAATAAGCAAATAGCCATTAATAATAGCCAGTAATAGCCAAGTTAAAATGGAGGCATGCATTGAAATAAGGGTATTAATGAATGTATAAATGAATTGAAGGCATTAGTAGAGATTATGACCTAAACTGTCATGTTATATTTAGGAGCAGGCTCCATATTCAAACAAACTCATAAAATCAGTATCCAAAAGTATGGAGCCCCAAAGTGTTCCATATTTAATGAGTTAATGAGTAAATATGAATTAAAATATAAATTGCTAATGATGAGAGCCATCTGCTCACAGCACAATATTGTAACGCTTGCTATTACATATCCGGCTATAACAAAGCAAGTATTGGTTGTCGAATACTGTCAGGAGTATTGATACACAAAGTAATGCCTGTCCGTTGGTAAATGATCAGTCCTATCTGGCGTTGCTTAATATAGTCCCACCCAGCGTCTTACCGAGCTGTACATAACCCTCAATTGGAAGTTAGCATATGTTTAAAAAAATTTAAAAATAAACTTACGGTGCACAGTCCATGGTTTGAGCTGAATATGAAGGGGCCATGACCACAAGCTGCTGCTGATAGTAGACCTGATTATTAGAACCCTACTACCGCACATTAAACCGAGGCGGGAGTCTTCCTTTTCTTTGGTTTTAATGGCGGACTACAACCAACGTTACAGGTGCATGCCGCCACTTGCTGTACCGGAGGTGTAACATCATGGCCACTTTTTCCTCTGAATCTTTCCCCTAAAGTCTTTTAAAACATACAATTCTGCATAAACCTTTCAAATTGTAATTTTCAGGAAAGGTAAAGTAAAAATTTTGTAAAGAAATAAAAAATGTTGCAAGTTGCTCTTTAAGCTACAACATAAAAGCTAACAAGGTTTAGCTACTGTGTCTGCGCTCTAGCTAAGGGGAGCAAACTGCTAACTAGCTAAATTTGAGAGCAGATGTTTAGCTAGTTTATGAAAGGCATGGGACACGTGATTGGCTGAAAGGTGAGAGGCCTGTGAAAACATCACATCATAAATAGTGACATTATGCCATAAAATGTGGTATGAAATAAATTGTCATTTAGGAAAAATGCCATTATGAAATAATAATAATAATAATAAAAACAGTTGTTTGAAATCAAAATGGCTATTTAATCAAAAAAAAAATAAACTCAATTAAAACTCTGTTATTATGACAATAAGAATGATGAAATAATGTTAAGGAATTGAGTTTTAATTATTTCTTCAATTATTTCATAAATTGTTGGTTCATTTTTATATATTACACAATTTATTCATATGATTATTTATTTCAAAATGTCTTTTTTTATTTATTTAATATTGAACATTTTTGGACTCCATACAAAAGGCTTTAATGTCTTAACTGTTCCCACCAGTAAACCAACACAGAGAAGCAAACAGGAGCTGGGTACTTATCATATTGATAAAAATAAAAAAAAATCCTTGCTATGATCAAGTTATAATAGCTATCAGTAAGCAGCCACGGTAGCTTTTCTGTTCAGCAGACAGCAGATGTGACATTGAACATATTCACAGTGCAAACTTTCTCCAGCAGTTAGCAGGTCGCAGTCAGACAAACAAACATGACAGTATCTCAAACTTTCACTTTCATTATCCTCCACTCTCTTACTGTATTAAGCCACTTGGATTTGTAGTGCAGTACTCTTTCTGTACCATCTCTTTCACTGAATATAGTCTATACAGGGTTGCAATATATTATTTTATGCATGGAAAGGAAGAGGCATGGCTCAGTCTTGGCATCACTGATTCAGATCTAAATGACCATGAGCATAAACACACTACATTGCCTGACAGTATCAGTCTTTTAAGGGATGTGCGCCCACAACATAACTGGCCACTGGAGAATTGTACACATCAGGAAAGGCCAAAAGTGCAGTAAAGCTGAAGAGTTGGTAAGAGCTGCAAAGACAGGAGGATTATTACAGTCACGCACAGACATGCACACAGAACAGTGAGGGGGTTAGGACGCTTCTTGTGCTTCTACGCCTGTTGGGAACATCAACAAAGTGTCTTTAAGTTTGGAGCCATAAACAGGCGCCCGAAAGATCAAACGACGTCTTATATATATAGGTAAAGTGTGTTTGGCCTGAGTGCAACCAAAGCAAGAGAGATCTCCTACAGATGGAGTCCGCTGAAGTATTACCACATGTCACAGCCAGGTAAATCAGCAGAAGCACTGCCGGCTGCCCTTGGCAACCTCCTCAGAGGAATGAACGGTGTTGGGAACAAATCCACTCTTGACGCCCTCCCAGCCATCCTGGATCTTGATGTCCCCGCTCCGCACCAGCTCGAAGATGTCCCTCGTCAGATCCACAAACGCCTTATAGAAAAAGGAACAAAACAGATTGTGAAGGATCATAAACTCGAACTCGAGTCGTGGTCATACAAAGGTTATTTGGCAAAAGACATTAGGGACATTTTATTTTGCATCTTCACAGGAAATTGAACTATGTTAGTAAAATGTGTCAAAAAAATTTAATTGTGATAGTGACAGCTCTTGGTTCAAAAATAAAAAAACCTGGAATATTCTGAAATCAGGATGCATCATTTTGTTATGTTTGCCATTATTGTGGCCATTGCTAATTCCACTTCTATTGAGCCTTTTAAATCACTACTTTTAGTACTTTTAACTATTAATGGCAGAATGACCACTCTTGATCAAGGTAGGATCCAAAGACAATTATAATAAAGCTGGAGGATGCTTTTAAAAAAAAAAAGAAACTTAAAGTTTATCCATCTTCCTCACTCCAATAATTTCCGTACAGTCCCTTCCATATATTAAAGTGAATGTTGCAGAAAGTATAGCATTTTTAAACATCAGTACAGTGGAATTACACTAAATGTCATATTAGCAGTATACATTTATACTTTATACTTTGTCATACTCAGGTCAAGTGATACCAACTAAATCATCTCCATGACAACTAAGCAACTCCATCCACTGAGAAAGGCCAGGAGATTTGGTTTCCAAGTCGAGAAATTAACCTTCAAGCTCCATGTTTCTCTGGGTTAACCTTTTCATGTCTTGGTGATGAAGCCAAACACACAATAAGAGAAGCACAGATGACAGAAGAAGAAGTAAAATCTCATCCATACCTTTTCCACGTTGATTGCCTCTCGTGCCGATGTCTCCACGTAGCGCATCCCAAAGGCCCCTGCCAGCTTCTCTGCCTCCTTCTGGGTCACCTGACGCTGGTCCTCCAGGTCACACTTGTGACCCACCAGCAGGAAGACGATGCTGTGTGGCTGGACGTGGCTCTGGGCCTCCTCCAGCCAGTTATGGACGTTCTGGAAGGAGCGGCGGTTCGTGATGTCGAAGAGTAAGAGTCCGCCCACTGAGTTACGGTAGTAAGCTCTGGTGATAGACCTGGACAGATACACAATATCCCAACAAAGACTTGATGTTGGACAGTACTGTAAAACCCTGGATTACGTTCAGTGACAACGTTTTTTAAATTCTTTTTACAACCATATCTTAAAGGACAAGTGTGGATATATTCTTCAACTATTTATTTATCATACTAACAAGTATTGTCAGTGTAGCCATAGCGTAATATAGTTTATTTCTCTGTGACATAGAGCTCCATTGTCCAAAAATGTTATTAAAAAAACACCAATTTACACACCTTTACACTGAGTGACATGTATATGATCTATATGATCAACATTTTTCAATGGGCTTGGAGCCACACAAAGTATTGAGAAATGGACTAATGCATTTTTGGTTTTAGTCTATTCATGAGTGTTGTTGACAATAACAAAAATGTATATTGCCAACATCTGATATTGCCAGCCATATCCTTTAACTATGGTTAATTTTATTTGCTTGGAGTTAGGTGACTATAACACTTTAAGGTTAGGCAAAGAACATATACATGTTGGATTGTGACGGGACAGAAATTCTGGTCTCCTGCATGAAAGTAAAATGTCCCACACACCTATACACCACCCTCTCTGCTTCATTACATAAAGAGCGAACGACTTCCTGCATTGGCTCTTTGGCTCATTGTGCGCTGCGAATTCCTTAAATATGAACGTAATTTGTAGGTTTAGGATTAACAGGTTAACTACAGGCCACTCTGAACTGTTGTAGACACACAAATAGAATTCAATAATGGTCACTTGACTCAAACAACAAAAAGCATATTTGAACATGTCAAACATAGTAAAGAATTAGGTTGGCAATATTTAGTATTTTCAATATTGTCAACAAATCTCACAAAAAGACCAAAATGTACATTTTTCAATACTTTATAACTTCTCTCCCCTGTCTGTGGCTCTTACCCATTTCCCAAGCCCATTTCCTACTGAAGACAACAACTGTTAACAACAGGACTTGAATATATACTTTTATTTTTTTAAAGGGCCAAATCATTTCCTAAATCACCTGGACGCTGTAGTTTTTAGTCAACACAGACTCAAACAAGACTAAATAGTGCATTTGCTGGGGACTATTTTCAGCTGCGGATTTATTGCTTAAGTGATCATTTGCAATCAGCAGCACAGTGGACTTGACTCAAAATAAACAACAGTGCCCGTGATCATTGTAACGAAGGAACATGTAAACAGTAAACAATTGAACTAAACAGCAGAAGGTCATGATGCTGTTTTGTGGATGGATGAAGAGAAGGATCATGAGAGAAAGTATGGATTCCTGTACTTACCTGAACCTCTCCTGTCCTGCAGTGTCCCAAATCTGTAGTTTGATTCTTTTGCCCGGCTCGATCTCCACCAGGCGGGAGAAGAAGTCCACCCCCACGGTTGGGTCTGACACCTGGGCGAAGCGGCCCTCCGTGAACCTCCGGATCAGACAGGACTTGCCGACCGTGGAGTCTCCGATGACGATCAGGCGAAACTGATAAAGCCATATTGTCTCCATGTCTCACCAAATCAAATCTGTGACCAAATAAAATCATTCATGTCAGTCATGATCATCCAAATTAGGGCTTTCAAATGTCTTGTTTGGTCCGATCAACAATCAAAAACACAAAGATACTGAGATACTAATCAATTCATTATTTCAGCTTTAATCCATATAAATCCATATTAGATTGTTTTGACCGGTTCTTAAGCATGCAGTGTTTTTAAGAAATACCTAAACTGAAATGGAAATTGTCCAAAAGATGTAGATTGACCTTTACTAGTTAAAGATGTAGATATAATGTTGATAAATTGGAGTGCAATTTTTATAATATTAAATATTAAATACCTGCTCTCTGTCTCACGCAACTCCTGTAAAAATGAACTTCACAAAACATGAAATCTAAAACATGGTCTTGTCTTGACCTTGCAGCTGCAGTTTTGCTCGCTAACAACATCTTTTGAGGTGTAAATGGGGTGAAAATATGAACTAATGTTGGTTTTCCACGCATGAAATAGCAGGAAACCACATGTCTAGTACGTAAAATCTTAATTTGATGCCTTCTGTCACACATTCAAATCCATACAATAAAATGAAACAGCTTAAACAGAGGATGTGTTTATATAGATTCAGATTAAACACAAGTGTCCATTTAATCCACATACTGCTTTGACCACAAGGATAATTCTTTTGTATTATGGCAGCCATCATGAGGAGGCTCATATCATCTCAGCAGCGTCCATGTGATTTACAGTTGGGTGATCTAATTTGAGGGGAAGGAGGGGGGGGGGAGGGGGAGGCCACTCCTCTCCAATAGACATTGGCGTAGTCAGCCCCCATGTGGATAGTAGACTGGTTGTTATACATCAATAACACACAATGGGGCCTCGAAGCTAGCCAAACATAAGCTTAATGAACAGATAGCTTCTAAACGCGGCTGCTAGTTGTAGATATTTTACACTGCTTCCTACAAGGCCTCCAATGACACTCCTAATAATACCCACAAAGTTGATAAAAAACATAAGTAAATATTGTTTAATCATGAGGCCCACCCACTTAGCCTAATGCCAGTATGGCAATTTTTTACTTGAATGATTCATATTCAAGACAGCAATCTAATAAAAGCCACAAATAATGACCTACCTCAAAGTTAAGAGCTCAGCACCTGTAAAAAGCAAACCCCATATCGATGGTTGTGTCTTCCAAAAAATGACCCTCCACAGTAGCAGCGGTTGTGTTATTGCTTACAGGAATAACCTGCACCAATAGCATGCATCATATTAACTAGGTCTCTTTTCCACCGTTAACATTTGAGCCGTTTTTTTTTCACAGAAGAGACGAGCCTGTTGAGCGTGCAGCCCGACGGATGATCCGAGCTGCGGGTTAATTTGAGCACGACTGTTGATGTTTCCGTGAGGATTCGCGGATGAAATGGCAGCGGGACACAACAGCAGCATCACACGTCTCCTCTCCCTCGCCCTCATCAGCATCATTACCGTAACTGCACGCGCAGCGGCGCAGCAGCAATCCTAAAGGGTCCTGCCGCTGCCTTCAAAGACTGTAGGAACAAAAACTGTAATTACGAAATGAGCGCTGAATGTACCCGAACTCTCATTTTTAGATGATTAAACTACAATATTGTTCACAATTCTTTCTGTTAATATCTTTATTTGGATATGGTATATAATCATCCAACAACATGTGTAATATGATAGTATAACACTTTAAATGGGGGCATTTTGTATAAAGAGTACTTTAACTTTTGATACATTAGGCTAAGTATTTTGCTGCTTATACCTCTGTAACATTTTGAATGCAGGGCTATTACCACCAGCAGAGTACATTTGTACTGTGGTATTGATACTGTTACTTAAGTAAAGGTACTGAGCCTACCCAAGAAAATACGTGACACATTTTGAAACCAATTTCTACGAGGACTGCCTGAACGCACCACCAGTTTTTAGCTCTGTCGTGAGCTAAACGGAATCAGAATGTGATTAAACCGCGACGACAACCGGGGATCTTGACCGTTTCTTTCGCATATCTGGATGATATTGATATGATATTATATATTTTTTCTAGTGCATCGGACGTAAGAAGAGGTCCCATTAATACTTTTTTCCCCCAAGTGACTATAACGTAACTATTAGTTTACAGTT
This sequence comes from Nannoperca obscura, assembly GCA_036024295.1. Taxonomy (NCBI): domain Eukaryota; kingdom Metazoa; phylum Chordata; class Actinopteri; order Centrarchiformes; family Percichthyidae; genus Nannoperca; species Nannoperca obscura. The sequence continues at coordinate 3,143 of JAVQJL010062382.1, read as the reverse complement.
TTGTTGTTTTGATTGTTTGCAATACCTGTGCACCAGCATCCGTCATAAAGTTGTCCTGCACAGCTGCAGCCATGCAGCAGGAGCTGTTGTTCAAAGTCCTGGTCGTCGGGGACTTGGGAGTCGGGAAAACGTCCATCATCAAGCGGTATGTTCATCAGATCTTCTCCCAGCACTACCGGGCCACCATCGGGGTGGACTTCGCCCTGAAGGTGCTGCAGTGGGACAATGACACTGTGATCCGGTTACAACTGTGGGACATAGCAGGTCTGTTAAACTTTAACAACCCCATAGTACACCCTGGTTTACAGGCGTATTGTGCATCAGGTGACTGTTAAAACTCTGCATGTAGATCAGGACTAGGATTTACGTTTTCGGGACATTTGGAAACAAAAAGCTTTTGTTTCACCTTCAGCAGCTGTGAAATCCTGTGAGTTCCTGTGCTTCTGGAAATAAGCTCTTGAAGTCAAAGGGAGGGCAGTTTTAGGAAAGTAGGAGCATGTGAATCATCTGCAACTTATCAAGCATTTCATTTCTGAGTCCTAAAAGTTTCTTTTTTTATTACTTTTAGAACTCTGTAATACACAAACATAACTTGATAAGGTAGAAATGTTTGCAGTGAGACTGTGTGTCTGTCCTCTGGGTGCCTTCCTGTCATTTCATGCCTCATTGAGGAATGTAGATCTTGTGCCTTGCTGTGACTTAAGTCCCATGCTCATAATATAAGTCACATGATGGTGGCTACTGTAGAATAAACACACACACACACACTCTCCATATTTGTCACTAATTTAGTTGTACGGCCTTGAAAGGCGTCTTTACATAAGCCTGTGCGTGTCTGATGGCTGTCCATGCGTCCCAGGACAGGAGCGGTATGGGAACATGACTCGTGTCTATTACCGGGAGGCGGTAGGAGCGCTGGTGGTGTTTGACGTGACGAGGGCCTCCACGTTCGACGCCGTGCTGAAGTGGAAGGATGACCTGGACTCCAAGGTGAGGCGTCTAAAGTGGCCCCTTCTCTGGTCAACATCCAATAGAGAAGCTCAGACTGAGGCCTTTTCGGTCTCTCCCGTCATTCTGTCCTTTTCAGATGTGTAAACATTCCCAACCACACTTAACAACACTTTATGCAAAGGTTACAGTTAAGGTTATGCCAGTGTTATTTGTGTTTACATGAGATACACTTCTACTTCTCCTAGAAAGGATTTAACAGCTGGCACAGATAATGTTGAGCTTCAAATAGCAGGACTCTATAAAAGAATGTGTATCTGCAATGCCCTGCCCAAAATGTGTGTATGGTGACATCGATAGCCTACACACAGCAACAGCTTCATGTTTTCCAAGCCAACTTGTCTCCGATTGTTCTGTAATGCTACCGAAAAGGAGAAAGTCAAAGGATACTACATTGGAACTGCTTAAGGTGTGAGCATGCTTCAACCAAAGTGCATGTCAAATGCGTCTAAAACCTACCTTCAAACCTTTCCGACGTCAGAACTGGGGAGCTGTGTCTGACAGTTTCAGAAAACGTATCAATGTGCTCAAAAAGAACTAGTTTGTACCACGTGTCGGTTGAAGCATACTGACACCTTGAAGTCTTAAAGTACTCTTTTGTTTCTCTCTGACGGCTCTCATAGCGCAGTTATTACCGCAGCGGGAATTGTTTTCAGAAAAAAAGCAAGTGAAATGTCAATGTTGTGTTCACAACTTTTTTCTAGTGCCCCCAAGTGGCCAAAAAAAAACCAAAGTTATTGCAGCCATGAAAATGTTTACCTTCAGTCCAACTACACATTGTACGATTTAGTCTGTGCTAGCATGACACCTTTACTTTAGAATACAATTTGTTTCTTGCTCTGAAGTTTAGATTTGTTATTTTCTGCATACCTAAAGAAACATAATACAAATATGACACAATAAATTCTCGTACAGCTAAATAGCCTAAAAGGTCATTTACAAGATATTACAGTTTGTGCAACCATCGTGTAACCCGTCTTTCTTCTCCCCCAAGGTGACCCTGAACCATGGGAGGCCCGTTCCAGCTGTACTCTTGGCCAATAAGTCAGACCAGCTGGGTTCCCATCAGCACAAACTCGACTCTTTCTGCAGAGAGAATGGCTTTGTTGGCTGGTTCGAGACCTCGGCGAAGGTACGATAGGGGAGAGACGCAGGATACGTGAATTTGTCAAACACTTAGAGTTACAAAGAGGTCGTAGTAACATTTTTCACAAATCATTAAGTGATTTCTACGCAAATATGGGCCTGGAATATTAAAGGTTAGAGGGCTTTTTTGATGAACCCTAAATGGGGTGCTGGTGTGTTGAAAAGGGAATTGACTGGAATTGCAGACTAAAAAACTTAATTCAGGGCTAAATCACAGCCATCTGCTCTATACGTTAACATTTATAACATTCAGGTTAACTAAACCTTGACGAGCTAAAGAAATAGCAACGTTATTACAACAGAAGCCCACTGTAAAAATAAATGATCCAGAAAATTACTGTGCAAACACTAAAAGTTAGAAAACATTATTTGCTGTTCTCTCAAGAGACAAATAGAGGAATGTCTGCAGTCTCGTGTGACCTGGCCTTCTGTTTTTTCCACTCGTCCAGAGGCCATCTAATGAATTACACACCGGGGTGCAAGTCAGAGACAGTAGTGTAATTAGTGAACATGAAGGCTCAGCAGACAGGGTAGAAACAATAGTGTTTCTCATTGTGTGATATCCTGAATTTTCATTAGTTTAGTGTGCAATGTCAGAATGAAAAGGGATATAGTCAATTAAGTCAAAACCATACTTTTTGATATGCAACTAATGGCCACAAGAGGCAGCACATTTTTGAACATCAGTACCCAGGAAAAATGTAAGGTGACATTAGGACACTGCAAACAACAACTGGCTGTAAGCACATACCAAAGGAAGCCAAATGGTTGAGGAAAAAAAGGCAAGGATGGAACATTTACTCTCTCTTGGTCTAATTTTTTTTAATTAAGATCATTGGTTCTTTGATTTAATGCTCTTTTGATTCTGCTATTGGCAGCGATGTACCTGCTTATAGCACTTGTGATTCATCACCAGCCCTTACAAGTCTGATGAGACATCTTGTTGTTTGCAATCATGGTTCTATGCACTTGATGTAAAGCTCTTATTT
>JAVQJL010062380.1:0-27459 GCA_036024295.1 Nannoperca obscura | reverse complement strand
ACATGATACTCCGAGTCTGTAGCTGGCGAGAACAAAATGGCGGACCCACGCAAAGTCAGTGGTCAGGCCGTGGGTGGAGAGACTCGGACAGGGCCTAATTTATTATCCTAATGAGCGCTTTTGTGATGTCACACGAGCGAGAAAATTCAGAATGGCTCGTTTGTTCACATGCTTTCTGATATAGGCAGACCACAAAAATACGAATGGGTGGTCTTATTTCACAGTTTGTGGGTAGGTATGGACTGCAGATACCCAAATATAAGTGCCAAAAGACTAAAAAAGTGGGTTTTTCACGTTATGTCCCCTTTAAATCATAATTATGACAATTTTTTACTGTATTTTGGTAATGAAACAACTAGCAGAATAATCACGTCAGTCATTTATCAGGCAAAAACATTTTCTTATCAACTGTGAGGATTTGCTCTTTTCTATTTTTGTAAATTTAACATCTTTCAGTTTTGGGCTTTTGGACGGTTCCAGCTTCTAAATGTGAGAATCTGATGTTTTTCTTTTTAACATCATTATGAACTGAGGATGTTCTGGGTTTTGTGTGTTTTGTAATTAATTAATCGCTTAATCAAGAAAATCAATATTATATATTAAATTAATCAATTATGAAAACAACAGGTTGGTTGCCATTCTAAATTCACACATTGGGGGTGATTGAGCTCATTTTGAAATGTGAAAAAAGGAAATGTCAAAAGTTGTGACGCCTCTCCTCTATCGGTGCCTCCTCCTCCCTCCTCCCATGTGTATGTGTCTAATGTTTCAGTGCTGTGTGACCTGTCAATCTGTCATGTGTGTCCTCGTCAGTCATATCATGTCCTGTCAGACAGACACCCCGCACCGTCCAACAAGGGAAACAGTTATCACGGCTAAATAAACAATACACTCGAGGACACACACACACACACACACACACACACACGCTGTCAGTGTCAGTCAGCTTTCAGACCTGGGTCTCTGCGGGTTAAGATTAGGGCTAATCCACAACTGTTGGAATGAAAGATTAAGAATGAATCACCTGCTGCCACAAGTGTGTGTGTGTGTGTGTGTGTGTGTGTGTGTGTGTGCTTGGAGGTGTTTATAGAAAGGCCTTATGGGAAAAAGAACCTGCTGCAACCACCAAGCAATATTACAAAATCCCTGCCCTCCCAACCACACACGCGCACACACACGCGCACACACGCACAGCTCATTAGCTTCAGTGGCTCGTTGAAACTGGAAACGCCTTTCAAAGAGCCCTTTAAAGCACCAGGGTTCAAAGGTTTACTTGACAGGATACACACACACATGCACAGCAGGTTTCAGTGTTCAGTATTTAATTGGATCGATGTTTTTCCCTCATGGCTTGCCCATAATTGAGGGGACATGAGTAAAATGTGGGAAGCCTTTTGTTACTAAGTTCCTGTTTATTAAGACAGGCAGAATAAACGAAGAGCTCTGCAGCAACGGAGGAGGAGGAGGAAGAGGAGGAAGGGGAGGAAGAGGGCTGGTGGGTGGGTGGAGGGTGTAGAGATGGATGGATGGAGAGAGGGAAAACGTTGAAGCAATGAGCTCCTGACCTCGTTCACTCCTCTGTCGGGACGCTGGGCTAAATAATTCAAACACACACATACAGTCACATGCCTCACATGCCCACACAGTATTTCTCGCTCTCAGTCACACAAGCAGCCTCCCTGTGTTCCTTCATCGCCTTCTCTGCCTCTGTTTCACATGTAAACAGACACACACACATACGTAAACACACACACCTATGTAAAATCCCCTCTTTGTGCCTCACTCAGGAAGTTCCCTCCTTGTTAGAAGCTTGAAGGCCGGATTTATAAAAAAATCACTTCCTGTGTCCTTCCTATAACCAATGGAGCAACCAATGACCAATTAAGCACACAAACTCAAAGGTTGTACACATCAGTATGCAAACAAGTAGATTTATGTCCCAGTATGAATTTTAATGAGATTATGGTGAAATATGTCTGTCAAAAACCCCACAGATAAGACCAACTTGCTATTTTAAAACTGTAACTAATTCTGCCTGCCTTGATGAAAAACATGCATCAGAAATGGATATCTGTAAATCAAAACTGACTAAATCTTATCTTTTCCGAGAAAAAGACGATATGAAGGTCGTTTGAAAATAGAAACTGTGACGCTGACACATCAAAGACAAGAAAAAAGGAAGCGACGACAAATTGGGTGACAAAACATATATAATCATGTACATGCATGACTCTTGGAAAATATATCTCCCTCAAGTGCTGTCCTGAGCCTCTTTCACTGCAGCCAGCAACACCCCGCGAGACGTGAAGGCTGTTAGGTGAAGTACTTTCACAAATTACTGTATCACCGTACAACAGGCCATTAAAATCTTCACACATATAAAACCTCTTCCGTTCACATTTGGCTTGACGTTGTTCCCATTTTACCTGATCTTTACCTCTTCCTGCAGAGACTTAAGGAAAATCCCCTGGGACGACACGCTCCCTATCTTCCACTGTGTCTTCATTTACAAGCACTCTCTGCCTCTATTAAATGCAAACAAACTTACCAGTGCTTTGAGTGGCCATAGGGTCAATTTTCAAAGATGCGCTCACAGAGGAACACTGATAGCATTTGCAGCCAGAGGCGGTCTGAAATGTCTCTGTATGCTCATGCAGCAAAGGAATGAAGTTCCTTGCACAGAGCATCGAAAGCAGAAGAGATGTGGTGTCATTAGAGGCCACCTGGAGCGAAAAACTTTGTTCCCAGGTTTTATCATTAGTTTTATACTGTCATAGAAAAACAGCACAGTTGATCATACACACTATTATTTTATATCCAAATCAATACCTGTCAAGTGTCCATGGATGATTGTTTAGTCTATAAAATGTGAAAAATAGCCATCACAAGTTCCCAGAGCCCAAAAGCACCACCAGTCTCAAACCCAAAGAAGTTCCATTTACAAAGATATAAATCAGAGAAGAGAAGTAAATCATCAAAGTTAAAGTTAAGCAGAGAATGTTTGGCTCTTTTTTTTTGTATTTTGGCCATTTTATGGTTTTATTTGTATGTCAACAGTTGAGTGATCACAGCAAACGACAGGAGAGAGCTGGGGAATGAAAAAAGGTCCTTACCCAGAATCAAACTGGGGACACTGTGATTGGCAGTCCAACACCCCAAAGATATTCAGTCTGATATCATAGAGGACTGGAATTTTTCACATTTTAGAAGTAAAAACCAGTTTGGAATTTTTTCTTGAACAATCAGTTTAGAAAATCAATTAATTCAATTTCAAATCAAATCGTTGCAGTTCTAAAACAATCCTAAATCAAGATCCATAGCAACCCACTGATCAGACCATTTGATATGGTTGAAAGCTCCAGAAAAAGCTAGTAAGTGGACCTTTGTTAAACCACAATTTCAAGAAGAGCAAGAATGAACACTGATGTTTAATGTTCTGTTTATCGACGAATCAATTAGTGAACCAACTGTTGGCTCAGTTTTCAGATTCAAGTAGATGTTAAATTGAGGCCAAAACAAACTTTGCAAAAACAAAAGTGAAAAAAAAAGTAAAATGTAAGCAAATGTCAAGTTGCTGACACAGTTTCCATCAGACAAACAAACAGGCCAACAGATGGAGAGGGAGTGTGTTGGAGGTCAGGGTCTTGTCGGGAGCAAGAAGGCCCGGCCTTCTCGTGGCCTCAGCCCGTTCTTATCAGCAGCCTGCCAGGAAATGCACATTCCAGCAGTACCACTGGACGACATCGGGCTGAATGACCCCGCCCATCCGGTCCTGCGTTAACCTAATTACCCCATCGTTACGGAAACGCGTGAGGAAAGAGAGTCGTACTAAAGAGTGAAAAATGATAATACAATCTCGCTGGTGGACGGCATCTCTGTCAAACACACACACACACACACACACACACAAAGGTTTGTTAGTGGGAAGGAGGCGCCCTGTTTCTGAGGTTTTCATTTATAGCTAAAGCTCTAACTCACAGAGATCCCAGAATGCTTTGTGGTTTTGGGAGCCAGCACTGCATTTATGCTCTCTAATTTAGACTCCAGTAATAGCACGCGCACACACACACACCCACCCACACACACACGCACACACTACTGTAAAGGTGAAACACAACTGCCGTCTCTCCTGGCTCTGTTGTAGTGGAAGAGATGGACAAGAGAGGAGGAGAGGAGGAAGACAGGAGTAGTATAAAGGGACAGAAAGAGAACGGAAAAGAAAAAGGTGAAAAGAGCGGAGTCAGAAAGTAGAGAACGAGATATGCGAAGTGAATGAGAGAAGCAACACAGGCAACGGGAAAAAACAGAATGAAAGAGATAGAGGAGAAAGAGGAAAAGGGAGGGGATGGGGAAGAGAGTGGGGCGATAAAGCTGTGACAGCGGCAGCCATGCTGGTTGTCATGGCGACGGCCGCGGAGAGCAGGTAGAGCACGGTCTCCTGGGAATGAGCAGTGCACGCCTCTCTCCCTCCCCCACCCTCTCTCTCTCTCTCACTCGACATCCCTCCATCCTGGCTCTGTCTCCATCTCCATCCCATCCATGTCATCCCCATCATGCAGCCCTCATTTCGCCCCTCGCTCAGTCTCCACGTCCCAACATCCCCCATCTTCTCTTCCCCTCTTCCTCTTGCCTCCCACTCTCTCTTTCCACTCCTGGTCCCATCCCTCCACTTCAGTTTTTCATCCTCTTTCAATCACTCAGCGCTCGATCTGGTTCCCATTTTTTCCGTTCTTTCCCTGCTCTTACGTCTTCCCCCCACTGTCGAGCAGCCCCATCCCACCATTACTTTCACTCTTTTTCCATCCTTACCTCTCTCCATTTTATTCCCTCCACTCCTCCCCTCTCTCTCTCATTATCCTGTGGTCTCTACACCTCCCTTTTTTCAATTCCTCTCCTCTCTATATTCATCCCCCCTCTCCAGAGAATATGTATGTATGTCTGCGTACAGTGCTGCCCAATTACTGCAAGGGAGACTCTGTGTGTGTGTGTGTGTTTAGTATCTACACAAGCTGTGTTTCTAGCCTGTTTTGACCTACCTAAAACACCTCGAGCATTCTCCGTCTCCCTCTGACTCACTGAATCAACAAAACTGCTGCACACCACCACTATTCACTCGCGCCGAGTTTGTCTGTGTGATAATCAGGACTTTAATGATAATGTGCATCGGTGCATGTATGTGAGCAAGCATGTCGGAACTTGTGTCTGTTACTGGTCGGGATGAGAGGCGCCAAAGTTTCCAGCTGGATGGATTCGGGCCATAACTGCATTCTATCTAATCGTGGGATGACTTGAACGCATTCCACGGGGAAAGTTCAGTGTTGCACAATGTTGTGGAGCCAAATGGTTGAAGAAAACAGGTACTTTCTGAAGTGTGACTGGCAGTGGGAACAGAGAACCAAACTGACAAGAAAGTGCAATAGTATGGCACCTCAGTCTGGGTATCAGTAAGTAAAGATTTAGTTATAAAGCACCTTGCCAGTAGTTGACGAAGTATTCAGATCCTTTACTTATGAGAAAGTACCACTATCACAATGTAAAACTAACAAGTAAACAAGTAAAACACCTGTATTTTAATTCCTTAAATAAAAGCACTGACATTTTATCAGCTAAATGTACTTAAAGTATCCGTGTTGCAGTAAAAATGGCCCCAGTGACAGCTAGATTAATAAGCATCAAAGTATAAGTAGCATTGTACTGTAGCTGGATGAGGTGAACACCAGCGTAGGGGTCTGGCCCCCTCAAAATGGTCACAAGATCAATCATAGGGGTCGTGAGATGATTATTGAAAGAAAAATCTGAGTTCTACTACACATATTTGTATTAAGCTTTTGGATTACTCTCTAATCTTTAATTTTTTGTGAAATATTGGAGAGTGTTTCCTATTAAGTGAGAGGTAAACGCTTCCGGACCCGAGACACTTTGCATTACAGTATGTAGTCAGGGGTCTTCACCATGTAGTGCCTGGTAACTACAATATAATGAATTTGAAAGTCCATTGGTAGCCAATGGAGAGAGGCCAGCACTGAAGCAATGAGCTCACAGGCTCCATCCAGCTCCAGTGCCGTGACGGAGGCGGGAGTATAATGAATTAGAATAATGTAGTGTACACAAGCATGGATTAATTCCTTGGATTAGAAATACTTTACAGTGCAGTATGTTTTGTTTTTTTGCCCTGAGGTTTGCCTCTCAGGCGGCCCTACCATCTGCTTGGTGGAGGTTGTTGGGGCTCTACGCCTCCTGACAGGATGAGAGGAGGAAATAAGGTCTGAAAAATTACTTTCTACCAATACACAAGTTTTATCTTTTAGAGTGATAGAGTGAAAATAGTACCTTTAATACCTTTTCCTTTGCACTTGATTAGATAAAGGCTGATTGCACCGGTTTATCAATAAGAATACTGAAGAACAATCCAGGCAAGACTCAAATGTGACACCTAGGTTTTAGTATGCAGTTTGACATTAGAGGTTAAAGGTCCCATAGATTGCTTCAAGGTCTTTTGAGCTCTCTTGGGGCCAATAAAGACAGCCTCAGTTTCATACTCATTCCAATTGATAGTTTGCTATACAGAGCTTTGAGTTCTGTTTTGGTCGATGAAACTGCAGATTTAGCTGCAAATGCTGCGCCTCCATTGTTATTTGGGCTCAGAGGGAGGACACACCAAAATAACAGCTATTGTGAAGGCAGGTTATTCTGTCCGCACATGCTGTTATCACTCTAATAGTAAATGGGAAATTCTCTTCCGTCCAACTTGAATCAAACGCTAAAACTTTCTCCAACGATAAAGAAAAACTAATTTCAGTCGAAAGCGGCACATCTGCCAAGCTGGTCCGTCCCATGTGATAAGAAATTGCTTTCAGATATGGTTGAGCAGCATGTGTACACATCCAACACGCACACATGAATAGCCAAAGGGAGGAGATGGCGTGACGGGGTGGGGGGGCAGATGTTTTTCTCACTGAAAGCCGTCATTATTCTCTTTCTCTGTCAACGCTCACCTCCAGACGTTGGCCATCTGAATACAACTCCGGATATGAACGGTGATCCTTTTCATTTCCCCTATCCACTGGAAGGTGACCCCCATACCCTCACCCATCCTTCCACACACACCTGAAATACCTCATCCACAACCGGGACTGTTTTCTACCTGCCAGCCTGTGTGTGAGTGAGTGAGTGAGTGAGTGAGTGAGTGAGTGAGTGAGTGAGTGAGTGAGTGAGTGAGAGAGAGAGAGAGAGTGAGTGTGTGTGTGAGGGGACTTTGTCCTCCAGGAGAGTGAGAAGGACCCACTTCCTGTGTCAAATTGCCTCTCACATTCCACACTTTCCCTCAATCCGCCTCACTTGGGCTATTTTTTCCTCTTTCTTGCTCCTTCTCTCTTTCTTCGTCTCTCTATAAGGGGCTTTGTCAGCTATCAGAGGCACAAAACACCGATTCATTCCATGAGTTAAACATGATCCCCAAGAACACAACGCTTTTCCGCCACACACACACACTCACGCTATCTCATGCACACTTTTCTGGGAGCGAGGGCTGGCGAGAACAAGTTTTTGGCTGCGTAGATTCACTATTTTTGAGCCCACACACAGACAGATGGACAGTCAGCGCTCTCATGAAGATAGACGGATGCGCGCACACACACGCACACAAACCCTGGCCACCCGTGGGACACAACAGATGTCTGTGGGAAAATCGGTCTCCCGTGTAAAAATATAGTCAACCGGATATGATGTCAAAACTACGTTAACAGGAAATACCCACAGAGACACGACACCGGGGATCATTCATCGGAAGAAACACAGACACAGACACACACACACACACACACACACACACACACTACGAGCCAGTTGGTTTCAAGCCAAGAGGCATCTAAAGAAAGATCTTGTCAGCAAATGCATGTGACTGTGGGTAGTTTGTGTGTGTGTGAGTGTGTGTTACTTATTCAAGCAATGCCTGCATCCATCTGTGCGCTCTTAACACAGTGTATATTTAAATGTGTGTGTGTGTGTGTGCATGTGTGCTTGCGTATGTGTGTCACACCTGTCTCCATCTGTACACTTCAAGACAGATTAGGTCAGATGGAGGCCAAGGATCTTTGTCAAAGATTGCAACCGACTGACCCAGTAATAATCAGTGTGTGTTTGTGTGTGTGTGTGTAGTGCTGCTAAAACCAGTGCAGCATCACAGCAGAGGCGGCACAATGGCACTCGAAGATGTTGACAATACAAATATTGTGTCAAAGCAAAATAAACGAAGGCAAGGCTGAATTACACAGGACAAGGCATTCAAATGCCACCGGGGCAGCAGACCTCGAGGGACCCCGAAAAGCCGCAAATACACTGCATGTTAATTGGTTTTGGTATTAGAATTGTTTGAAAATGTGTTAGGGAACAGGCTGTGGCTGTGTCTTGTGTCAAAATCTACTTTAAAGAGCTTTACTGTTTCCGTTTATATTGTGCTCACATGCTACATATTCCTAAACACAGTTCTGCTCAATGAAATGAGCACAAACTAACAAATTAAAGCTCCCTTTCGTTATTTCACGTAGATGTTGCAGGGTGATTTATGTGCCGAGTTTGGCACAAGAAGGCTGGCATCTTCACATCCACCTGAAGGAGGAAGATGGTTTCTCTGTGCTCACCTGAAATCTTTCATTAAAAACGTGGACGTTTAAAAGCAAGATTTGTGACATCACAAGTTTGGAAGCCAATCGTGGCACAATATGCAGCTTACACACAGGTGTGGTGGCGAAAAACATAGACTGAGAATGCACTTTAGAGTGAAATAGGAGACCTCTCAAACAAACATGTCTGGAGGGGATATTTAATTATCATTCCAGCAAAGGAGAACTTGAGTGCACTGCACTCTTTCGGAACTTGGAGATGACAGTAAATGCACGTGGCACAGCGGGTGGTAGGTAGGCGCAGGCCCAATAGCACATGTTTGCTCCTAAACTCCCCGGCTTAATCTGGCCTTGAATGATGGTAAAAATAAAATAAAATAAAGGAGATACAACATCATAAAGCTTAATATAAACTCACTATTGAGCACCAAAAAACATAGACTATGGAAATTGTATATCCCAAAGTAGATCTGCATTTGGGCTATTTTTGGCGTTTGCTTCCTTTTCTCTCAATGATTCAATGAGCTTTCACCCTCCTCTTCCTCCACCACCTCCTCCTCCTCATAGGATAAATCGGGATTAATCGGTAACGGAAGGTGTGGGCGTGCTATGGGGGGCGCGTGAAGCTCGGCGTGTATGGTTCCGGAGAGGAGGTGTGTGTGGAGAGAGAGAGGGAGAGAGAGATGGGGGGGGGCTCGCGCATTCCTAATCAGCTTCCCTCCTCGCGATTCCCGATGACATCACTCCACCCAAGCCTCCGTTCGCGCACCGCATCGCCGTTGACTTGCCCGTTACCCCACCCACTTTTCGCCACAAACACACACTGCCGCACAAACACACCTCCGGTGAGAACGGGAGGATGCCCCCGCTCGATCCTGGCATCCGGACAACGAGGCCGGACAATTAAGGGAGCGTGCACCTCACAGGTTGGAGATCGGACATCCACCCCCCCCCCCCCAAACACACACACGTCCTACAGCGGTACTACCCCGCAATAAAGTCGTTAAAGCCGCAGTGTGACCGGAGCCTCTCAAATTAACGGCAGGATGTGAGCTGGTGACACAGACACCACATACCGAGGCACCGCACAAAGACCCGTAATCAAGATCAATTAGAGATTACCCGCTAATTACCGACACACACACACACACACACACACACACGCTCACAGCTCCTGACTCGAGGGGAGACAGGACACAATAACCCCCGACACTGAGACACAACGGGTGGTGTGTGTGGGTGTGTGTGGGTGTGTGTGTGTGCGGGGGGGGGGTGCACGGGGAGTCGCAAGCACCCCTAGAGGGAGTCACGATCGGCCAATAAGGACTGATAAGTAGGTCGAGTGCAGGATTTCCTACCGATCACCGACATCGCTGTGTCGTTAAAGATAGCGCACCGCACTTTCTCACACACACACACACACACACATGCACAAAATTGCCCTGGCTCCAGTGTGCACAAGAAGCTCCCCGGTTAACAAAGGATCGGAGGCTTCGTGCTTACCGTGGCGGCGTGAGCAAGCAGCGCCGCGAGTGCCAACAGCCAGGGCAGCTTCATGGTCGGGGTGCGCGGGCACAGCCTCCCGGTGCCGCCGCTGCCTTCACGGGGTTCGGGAAGGTTGGGGTGGGGGAGGTGGGGGAGACAAAAGCCGCTGTTGCCCGCTTGCTGTCGGTGTCTCGGCAGTCTGTCCAACTTCAGAGCGCGCTGCCCGTCCGCGCGACCATCCGTCCTTCTAGTCGGGGTGGGTTTTTTTTAATCCAAGGCTTCACGCGCTGCCGCTGCTGGTCCAGGTCACCACACGATGAGATTACCGCGAGGCCTCTTTCCCCTCTTCTCCGTCTGTTTCTCCGAGTTCCTGCGCTCGAGACCTGATAGATCTACTACCGGGAGACGCCAGACCTCGTCTCTCTCTCTCTCTCTCTCTCTCTCTCAATACACACACAGCCTTTCTCTATCCTCCTCTCTCTCTGCGCACACACACACACACACACACACCCGGTCTCTCTCTCTCCTCCCCCTCTCCGCTGAGGGCAGGATGTTCCGTATGGCGACGCCGCTTGGCCTGGGAGTCTGGCAGGAGAGCGTGTGCGTGTGTGAGAGACAGTGTGTGTGTGTGTGTTTTTAAGTGTGTGTGTGTGGAGGGGGGGGGGGGGGCTCCGCGAGCAAGGGCGAGGATGCCCCCTGCAGCTCATTTAGGCACCCGCAGCCCTTTAAACATACAACGCGGCACACATGAAGCAGGCAGGGCATGGCTGATCCCTGGTCGAGCCTTTTGTGTTGCGCTCACGTGGTTCCGCTTGGCCGAACGCCATCAATAGACTACACACCTTTACAGGTCAGCTCTTGTCCTGCGCTGTGATTGGCTGACTCGAGATCAGGCCGTTTTTAAAACAAACAAATCCCCGGCGCGCTCACGCTTGTGTCACTTTACTCAAGGTCCACTCACGTCTGCTGAAAGAAAACTATGAGATGCTGTTGAAAGCCCCAGCCATAAAAAAAAGCTACAAGTGGACCTTGCAACAGACCTAATGACCATTTACAACTTTAGGCCCTAATATAATTTTTATACCATTCACTGGCTGCTGCTAACCATTGCCTCTTTTGATCCTGTCTATAATTTGGATTAACACAAATGTATTTAGGAATATGAATCGTGTACATGTTTACTCTTCTATAAGACAAGTAATAACACTCGACCCACCTCGAGGTTGTATATTTCCAGACAAGTTTGCAATGAATCAAATGACCAGACACCAACTGAAACACAACACAGGTAATACAGGGGTAGTTGCCCACTTTTTCAGGTGGTTTAAAAATCACTGCAGGTAATGCTCCCTAGTGTCTCCAGGTAACCAACAAAGCCACGGCATTATTGCCACCAGCATCACACCCATCCTGACCTGTTTTTTTTTACAATAACATCCTGGCTGTTTCAGTTTAGACACAGGTAAAGGCAGGTTTATTTTGTTCTTGTTTCTTTGGGTAGATACAGTTGGAAGACTGCAAGAGGGATGGTGTGTTTAGACACGACACTTGCTCACCATCACGGTGCAGTCTGATAGTCTCTGCAAACCTTGGGGCCATTGCTCATGTAAAACATATTTAAAAAGGTTTATTAGATTATTCTGTGTATTTACTTTTCTCTTGATCTCTCCTCAAACACCAGCAGCCTTTCACTTCTGCCTCGAGTGATGATAGGAAAGCTTTCACTTTCAATATTGCTCCTCGAGTGGTGATCATGCAGATTATTATCTGGAGAACGAATCCAGGAATAGAATTTCTATCAAAGAAAAAGCTAGTTAGTTCAGTGCAAGCGATCAACATTGTTGGTTGTCATCAGTCAGGGCCGTGCCGTGCCAAGACGCCAGCCTCATCAGTCACAAATGTGAAGAAAGTAGAGCATCAGGAGTTTTCTCCCCGGGCCCCTTCGACTCGTGTGACATCGCAGTCACATCATTGCACACACATTCATTCAAACGACTGGGACATTAGACACCTACAAATAAGTCACAACAACAGCGGTTTGTCTGCTCCGGTCCTTTCGCCCCGTGGGAGGGCACGCAGCGTACAATGAAGCACACATGAGACAGTTAAATTTTCAAAGTTTTTTTGTTCAGTTTGGTTTCAAAATAAAGATCACACAATTGTTTAGAGACAATCTACAACAGGAGTTACAAAAAATAGTTGCCCAGGCAATAAGCATACACAGGTTCTGTTAACTATACACATATGGTTACAGGTGTGCTCGTAGTAAATATACACAAGGCTGCTCCAAATGTACACCGCGCTGTGGCGGGCTGCCTCTCTCACCCAAAAGGACATAGACAGTATGATACAGCACTTACAGCACTAGAGAAATGCCAAAAAACACAAGAATCTCCTCTGTACAATCCATGGGTTTACCCCTCTGAAAACAGTCATGGGTAACTGTGGGGCTTGGGGGGGGGGCGTTTAAATGAGTAAAAGTTATTTCTCCCACCCAGCCAGCATACCCATACACATGACACATTTCATGGGGTAAAGCATTCCTATAAAAAGATCTTAAAAAAAGGTCAAAAAAACAAAACCTTCAACATAAACCAGAAGACAGCACTAAGTCTAACATAACGTGTCCAATTGGGAGTCCGTGGGAGATCAACGTCTTAAGTTAAGCAGTGACAAGATAAAGATAAAACCAAGCGTGGCGAATCTTTGTACAAGTACTACGCTGTATAGAAAGGGCTTTTCAAAACAAAAATTTGATATTACAATTTACAATATACAACAACTCATATGTCACAACCAAGGAGGTGAGAATATACACTGAAATGCACAGGGTTTTTTTTTTCCTAAGATTTTTTTTTTTTTTTTCCAGAGTGAGCTTTTTTCTTTTTTCTTCTCATACCAAAAAGGGTGGTAAAGCACTTTTACATTACAAGGGTTTACAAATGTACAATTATACAGTCAGAAGTATGTGGTCACTACTAGGATACATTATAGATACAGATTCAACATCAAAAACCAGAAAAACTACAAAGTTTTATATATATATTTATATATATATATATGCAAAGGTCTACACCAAGTATACATGTTATATTTATAGAAGCAAGACCAGAAAACAAATCTCCCATGCTAAATGATCTGTCTGCTGGTTAGCTGATGGATGGTGTGTGTGTGTGTGTGTGTGTGTGTGTGTGTGTGTGTGTGCTCGTCTATGATTCTGTGACGTCAGACAAATTAAATACTCGTTCCATCGCATAGTGGTAAATAGCTAGGATGGAGGAGGGGACACTAGGATTGTGTGTGCAGCAGTAGCAAAAAGTGAAATTATTTTTGAGTTTATCAGAAAAGAGGAAATGAAAGGAAGGAGAAAAAAAAAGAAAAAAGAGGAGGGCGCGGAGAGATGAGTGGAACAGGTCTCACCTCTCTCCACTCCCTGCCCTCCCCTAGTTCAGACGGCCTGGGCTTGCGTGGGGGAAGGGCAACAATATCTGACAAAAACTAAGGCTGCCTGTAGCAACAGGCTCCTCCTGAAGGGTTGTCATGGAAACAGGGGTACAAGGGGTACTGAACGTCCTCCTTGAGTAGGATTTGGAAGGGGGGGGCGTGGGCACGACAGCATTAGGAGGGTGAGGTGAAGTGTGGGGGTAGATCAGGTGCTAGACATGATTTCAAGGCCGGAGGGGGAGGAGTCGGTTTACATGATGCCATTAGGGGGGCCACAGAGAGGACCCAGGTCAACGCCGTTCTTCATGTAGTACTTCTCCAGCTTGGCCAGGATGTGTTTTCCGTACGTATACTTCCTCAGGGTGGAAATGTGGGGCCGGATCTGTACAGAGACGAGAACACACGCTCAACGTTTTCATATTGCATATGGGCAAAATGCAACACACACACACACACACACACACACACACATCATTGTGCAGGCGTCTCGCATTACAACACCCATTTATTTGAAAATCAATGATCACGCGTGCTTATGTCAGCTTCTGTGTCCCTGTTGCCTTGGGAACCACTGACACCGGTGACCTGATTAAGATTTATAGACGTGCAGGTAAATGAAGGGTTGTGATGAAAGGCTGAGATATTTCACTTCAGTCAAAAGGTTATTCAGTTGTTTAAAAGTAGATTTTCATTGCAATTAATACACCTCTGTTTTATGTCTGCTGGCGGGTCAAAGTAAACAATTTTAAAGACATCACTTTCAGTTTTGGGGGTACTTCCTTTACAGACACATCAACAGTAAATACCTGTGAATGCAGAACAGCGACAGCAATGTATTTGCTGTATATGCACTTGATAACCTACAAACCCATGTTCATAATCACTGAATAAAAGTGTTGAACATATTAACACCATAATACAATCGATGACCCTTCAATCACACACAGTTTTTTAATTGCTATGAACAGTGACATTAAATCTAACATTGCATGCCTGAAAGCTCTCCTTGCAATAGTATTTGATTAAAGCTGATCTTGTGAATACAACACCCTCTTCCCTTCCACTTACCTTGTGCATTACGATTTTGCGCTGGGTGGGCTCAGCCACGTCGATCATCTTCTGCACCACGTAGTTGGCGTACTGGTCCTTCATCATGGTGTATAAGGCACTGTGGGGGCCCTCAGTCAGGCTGCACACCTCGTCTATCAGCACTGCCCGTTCTGCCCGCGACGCATGGGTCACACACTTCTCCACCACATTGCTAGAGGAAAAAGAGGAAGGGAGTGTGAAGTTATGACACATCGTTCCTAGAAAGCATAGCATATTATAGTGGAATTGTACTGAAGTTTGAATGTATTGTATTTGATCATGTGTTCTTAGATTTAATGCTCTTTTGATTCTGCCACTGGCAGCGATGTTTACTTATAGCACTTGTGATTCATCACCAGCCCTTACAAGTTGGACGAGACTTCTTGTTGTTTTCAATCATGGTTTTATGCACTTTATGTAAAGCTCTTATTTGGAAGTCGCTTTGGATAAAAGCGTCTGCTAAATGCCTAAATGTAAATGTAAAGGTATGTTTAACATTAAGAGGAAGAAGAAAAAAAAGTCTGGATGCAATTGCAGAGAAACGAAAGAAAACCCTTTTTCGATGAAGGAAGGAAGATAAGCCTGAAATCTTGTGTTTGTGCTGGAATTTACCTGGCAAACTTGTGCTGGCTGAGTCCCAGTACATTGCCTCTGATCTCAGCCACTATCTTGCTCTTATCCTCAGCTCGGCCGTGCTCCAAAACGTGCTGGATCACATAGTTGCCATACTGGTCCTGAATAAAACAAACCGCACAGGCACATTCACCAAAACGTGAGGACACCAGCTGGTGCTTCTGACGTCACCTCAAACACGCAGCCAACTTCAAAAGTCTGGACTGAGAGAAGCTTTATTCGAGCCAACTTGAGGTGTCATTATCCAAATAAACCTAACTGGTGGAAGAAGAAAGTCAGCAGCGAGTGCTAGTTTGTGTGCGTTACCTGCACCAACTGCTCTGTGTGTTGATGGAGCTCCTCTAGTATAGGCAGCGTCTGTTCAGGAAGGCAGTGTTCGAGAATGCGCTGGATGACTCGGCAGCCGTAAGGGTGAGTGGAGAGGGCAAAGACCTGACAGACACACATAATTACACATCTTTACTTATCCAACACGTACGCCAAGTGCTCCTGGAGCTCAGTTAGTTGAACATCCCTAATTTACTTTTGTTCAAAGCGTTTTCATTTAAAAAGGGAACAGAGTCCGTTGGATTACGGCACCAAATGATCACAGGCATACTTTCACACACCCAGCCCACCCCTGCAGGGAAGGTGAAAGCAAATTCCCGACATGCTTTCAGCTCACAAACAAATCTGAGCCACAGAGCAGAGAACATGCAGTTACACAACATGCAAATGTGAGAAGCAAAATGCTCGCTCGTCAGTGAGATTTACTGTCACAGCATCCTGAGTGACTCCTCAAAACTGAAACCTTTCATTTGTATCCAACAAAAAGGCGCATGCAGGAGCACACTAAATCTTTCTTTTAACACTTTATGCTAATGTAACATTTAGCTGGTGGATAGAAGATGGCTGTTGCCACTGGGCTGCGGTTTCTGTTGCCATGGCAACATACCCTGTCCCTGGAAAGGACGGAGTATGTGTGTCTATGTACTTTGGCGGTGACAATATGCTTGCTGCTTCAAGGCAGCAACAGTGTACAAGTGCACAGACGTGTGAGTGTGTGTGTGTGTGTGTGTGTGTGTGGATGTCAGCCAAGCACCGGCAGTGATTGAATGTGGAAATATTCTGTGTGCGTGTGCAGAGTGGACCCACCTGTCCCTTAAAGGCGTCTATGATGAAGTGCAGCGCGTGAGGCTGGACACACTCAATACACTTCTGCACCACGTGGTTACCGTTCTGGTCCTTCACACACTTCAACACATGGCCGTCCAGCTCCCGCACCATCTCACTCTGTGGGGGGGGTGGGGGCAGAGGCAGAGCAGGAGGAGATTGTTATCGTTTGTGAGAAGTCAAATATTGCCTGAAAGCAATCCCTCCTTCATTTTTCACAGCGGCTTACAACCCAACAAATAACACTGGGCTTTGAATAGTTGCCCTGAAGAAATGTATTGAGGTCCATTAGGGGGAGATGGATACCTCTCTCTCTCACATACATAACCTCACCTTTTCCCTAAACCGCTGAATTTAAGCAAAAAGTTTTTCCTGATGATATTCAGCTAGATTTATCTTAACACCTGCAGTTCAACATTTGCATATAAACTGTGGTATCATTAGCCTCATTCATCGTTGATGACAGAGTGCCTGCAAGGAACCTGCTGCTTCACGAGGCAGCTCCAACATAAAACCCATAATGTACATGAAAAATGCCATTTCAGCGCGAAGAGTGCACCCCTTTATCAATGCAGCATCCTGCTATATAAACAGAAATTAGTGATCCATGACCAATGCACCCCTATTCACGACTGAATTATGAGCTCACAGGTACTACATACTCTTAGAAATTGGGACACTTCAAAAAGATATTTTAGCTTTTTTTAAGCAGACCTTTTAAATTAAGGTCATTTTAGTGCAAAGTCCAATCTGTTTGCATTGTTTATGCTTCCACAGAGTGTAATGAGAAACGGTGTACTTACAATGACCTGCTGATCCGAGGGGATGAACTCCAGAGCTTTCTGAATGACCCTGCAGCCGTACATCTGCAGGGCCAGAGACAGCACATGACCTCGGATCCTCTCTGCCAGAGCCAGCTTTTGGTCCAGGCTGCCAAACTGAAACAAACACACACACAAAAAGCCTGTAAATCCTCTAATCCATTTGAAAAAACATGACACAATTCCACATTACACGTCCACACAGGCAACGGGGCACAAAAAAAAGTCAGGTGCAGTTCTAGAGAATCACTGACTGAGATTTTACCATGAATTCAATCTTGGGAACTCAAATCAACTTTTCTAAAGATGCTGAGAAGGACCCAACGTTTCATACACACCTCAAAGAACTTCTGGATGACATAATTTCCAAAGACGTCCACCATGAGCTGGTAGGCCGCCTGTAGTATCTCACTGAAGACAAGCTGGCGCTCAGCTGAACTGGCTCGCTCCAATTTCAACTGGATAAACCTTTAAGAGACAGAGAGGATAAGCATTATATTAAGTGCCACAGGTACCTTTTCTACTCGTTTTGTAATTCTTCATTTTCGTGAGCTTTTGCAATATATAAAAGCCTGCTCTCCTAAAACCCACTTAGTATATAAAGGGGATTTAGTTTGGATGAACATGAAGACAAATAAAGACATCAGACAGTGACGGAGCAATAAAGTGAAACAGATGTACAAAGACAGAGGGAGCTGCTCCTACATCTTTAACCTGAGGGAACAAAAAGAGATGAAATTCAGAGTGGAGCAGGAACCGAACCGCCTGTGAGGTGAAGTGATGGATGCCAAGCAAAAAGCAAAAGGAGATCAAAAGGACAGAGATATTGACGAGACTGAGGAAAGAATATGTCTGGAATTTGCAGACTGGACGTCATGCTGTATTAATAGACCATTTGAGAGGAGAAGTCTGCATCTGAGGGAGAGCTGGTCTAACCCAGACAGACCCAGAAACCAGGACCCCAGAGTGGCCTCCAAGCCCCCCCCAACCCCCAAATTAGCACATCTCTTGATTGTGTCACAGATAGAGGCAGAGACGGTAACGCATCAATGACAGTTTTATGTTATCAATACTTAATATTTAATCAAAAGAGGCAACATAACGCAGACCAAGCTGTTGGTGAAGGGAGGCAGTGTGTCATGTTCACTGCTTAAAATCCTTGTTTCTATTCAGAGTCACAGGAGTCTATACACTGAGCGTGAACCTGGACCACGACAGTATGGTTTAGTCTGTGGGGGGACACACACAAACAGGAATGTCCTGAGGGCTGTAACATCCGCAAATCCAGGCAGTTTAACAGAAAAAGAAACATGAACTTTGAACTCGACTGTGAACTTGACAGGAGTTGTTTTTTAGCACTGCCTTAAGGCCTCTATACACGACATTGGGCTGTCTCAGACAAAACTCTCAAGTTCTAGATCTCACTGCGAGACATATCCACTGACATCCTATAAAAAGATTTGGAGACCAGAGACAACCTGGGTCAAAATGTTGACAATGTCAGAAATGTACAAAGGGGCAAATGAAGCGCTTTATCAGGTCTGAGAGCTTGAAGAGAACAGTTTATCAGAATTCCTGCTTTGCAAACTGGGGAAGATCAGTCAGGAGAGATCTTATGAAATATGCTCAGGTTGCATTATGGGAAATGTAGAATCCAGTTTCTGGAGTGTAACCAATAAAGTAAGGATTATGCTGTCTTCTGCTGAGTCATTTTATACAAATATATAGTCTAATGGAGATTACACACAACATTTTATTAGACCTACTTTGCACTGTGCAATGAACCTGCAGGACCACTTATCTCACGGTGAATAGGGGACTTTGATGTGTTTTGCTGAGGTGTTGTTTGTCTTGTGTATTCCAGGTCGAGGTAATATTTGCTCACCTGCTGCCGTGCTGGTCCTGGCTGAACTCCATGATGTGGCCAGCGATGTCTCTGAGCTGCAGGTTGGGGTAGCGGTTGTTCCTGAAGTCCTCCAGCAGGCGGCTCCGGCCTGACGGCATCACGTCCGACATGCCGTAGCGGAGCCGTGACGATGGGAACAGCTGGCTGCTGGGGGAAAAGAGGGAGGAGCCTGAGCTGGCGGCACTGCGGTACTTGGCCTCTGCTCCTGGGGCTGCAGAGATGAAACGCCCACTGCCATTGGTCAGGCCTCCTGAGGGGTCAGAGAGAGCAGGGAGGCGATTGTTACAACTGGCACTGTCCAGATGCTGAGGTTAGTAGTCCAAGAGCGCTCAGAAGAAAGAAAAGCTCGAGGACTAGAGGAACTCTTTTAGAAATACAAGCTCCGAACTAAACACATTGAACATAAAACCAAGACCCAACTAAATATTTGTTCAAATAACAGAATGTCAATCATTTTCTCCCCATATATTCATTAAAATATCAAGAGTGGTGGGGACATCCTATAGTGGCAAAAACATGTTATACTTGGTGAAATTGCTTATTTTTTAGTTTGTCATGGTGCAAGACACTAAGACTGGTGCTTTTTAAAAGCAGGGAGAAAGGAATTTTCTCTCTCATTGCACTGAATACCAAATACCCCAACGATTACTTGCATGGGTTCATATGGATTGCTTTTTTAATTGATGACACTGCAATACTGCATTTTTGAGACTTTATTCTAAAAACTATAATATAGCCATGTAGCACAGAAACACAGCACTGGATGGCAGCACTGCCTCCAATATGGAAATGTGCACACACAAAGTGCAACAAAGCACAACACACATTATTGTCTTAAAACCCCAGTCTTAAAGACTAATGTTTTCTTTATGGTGTTCAACTGCTTTAGATTGTGTTGTGTAAATCTTAACATTGCGTCCTAACTGTGGATTAAAAATTAAATGCATTTTGAACAAACATGTTTTTGGGGGGCGAAAGCATTCAAGCAACATCTGTACCAGATGATTTGTAACCTGACAATAAATACAAAGATTCCGTGTTAGTGTCTGTTCAGTGTAGTTGAGGATATCAGGGCTCAGTTTCCTTCCTTCAGAGTCTGCTATATACACTGCAGTTTATCTGTGTAGCATGACACCTCCAAAGAAAGAACCTCCAAAGCTAGGTAATCTATCACAGTAAGAAGGAAGCCTTGACTTGGCTCTGTCACTTTGTTTGATTGTTGTTTCATCACACTTAAGTGTTTGTATTACGCTTTACTCTGCCAACTGTCAGTCATGGACAACACACAGGAAGCAATAAAAGTCTAATGTGTAATTAATCCCTTCAAAACGTGCTGCTTTACAAATCTGCTGTCACATTTTAGTATTTTAGTTTGGAAAATCATGTTAACTGGAACAGCAGCCGATTTTGAGCTAAGTAGGACACATTAAGTAACACCATTTTTAAACAGTGTAACATACATCTTACATTATAAGACCCCCTAACCCATCAGAGCATCTACAAAAATCTCCTGTTTAGGCCTAGTACTCAAATATTATGCATGTAGTGAATATTAACACCATCTTGTTTTAAAATCCAGATAGGTCCATGTGTGACACCGATAATGTCAATCAAACGCACTTACCAAGATTGAGGTTGGACGAGGAGCTGTGATTGGACAGGGAAGGTGGGGGTGTGAGGGAGTGGGAGGGGCCCTGGTTTGGTAGTGGCATGCCCACGGGGCCAGGGGAAGGACTGAAGCCCAAGGTGCCGTTATAGAAGCCTCCATGGCCAATCGGGGTGAGGCTGGAGGGAGTGCGTTTGTACAGCTCATTGTTGCCCGTCAGGGAGTCCCGCCTGGAACCACTGCCACCACTCGAGTTGGCCACTAGAGGGAGACAAAGACATAAATTAGATGGTATCTGGGGGAACAGTGAAATGTTAAATACTGTTCTTTTGTTTAACAGCTACATTTTAGTGCCCGGCATTTCTATTTCATTAAAACTATTAAACAGAAAAACAAACAAACAAACAAAAAAAACCTTTTTGAGCACTGACAGATTCTCAAGCAGTGAGTCAATGTTGGAAAGGTGTATTCCTACCTGCAGTTCCGAAGCCTCCCAGGGTGGCCCCCAGTGTGGCCCCCAGGGAGGAGGAGTTAGGCTGGCTGAAGCCCAAGGAGGCAGAACCTGGCCCGGGCTGGCCGGAGCCTTGTGAGAAAAGAGAGGAGCTCTGGGAGGAGGAGCTGAGGGAGGAGGATCCGTAGAAGGAGCTTCCTCCCAAAGCGCCACCAGGACCGCCCTGCTGCTGAGGCTGCTGGGACTGCATGGCACGAAACGGACCGTTGGCCCCACCACCCAGACCACCGTTGGCCCCACCGGCGGAGGCTGCAGCTGCTGCAACTGGAGGGAGAGAAAACAAAAAAAAAAAAGTGATTTCACAGGTTTTCCTTCAGACCAAAAGTGTCCTTTCTAACTCTTAACAGTCATAAACAGTAAATAGTCATATCATAATTTCATTTGTG
This sequence comes from Nannoperca obscura, assembly GCA_036024295.1. Lineage (NCBI taxonomy): Eukaryota > Metazoa > Chordata > Actinopteri > Centrarchiformes > Percichthyidae > Nannoperca > Nannoperca obscura. Next base: position 5,805 of record JAVQJL010062380.1, on the reverse strand, counting down.
CCACAAAGATTCTTAGAGATACATTTTAGGGAGACTTTCTTTAAACCACCAACAATTCTTGCGTCATCTCTAATATCAATATAAACACACATCCCGTGTTACTATCGTCTTGATTCACATAAACAACACTGACTCATGGGAACTCCTTGTAAAAACCGCAGGCTAGACTCGAAGGTACTAGGTCTCATAATCTCTTAATTGCATGTTCTGGATGAATGGGACATTCAAAACATGTTTTTGAAGACCGCAACGTGCAATCCATTGTTTTGTGTGCATGACATCCTCCTTTGTCCTGTAGGCAGTAGGGAACAACAGAAACCAGCCAGGCCTTTGAATAATTCTGTACGTGCATTGCGGACTTATACCTGCTTGTGCTGCGGAAGGCGATATGATGACAGAGGCAGGGGCCATGAGGCGGACAGGGCCACTCCTAGCTCCAGTGTTGACCACCAGGGCCCCTGTCTGATCATAGTAGGCTGCAGGGGCCAGGACAGGGTAGCCTAAGAAGGAGACGACAAACAAAAGGAATATTCAGAGTATACCTAAATTGATTTTTTAGCATGTCCTTTCTTTCGTTTAGCTGTGGGTAATTTTAATTTTTACTGACTGTTTCGACGACCGCCTCTTGTTTGGTTGAATTGTGCTATGATAGCGAATGTTAATTGGGTTTCTTGGGAGTTTAGCCAAACCAATAAAATCAGTTTTGCAGAGTTTCACACTCACCAGGGACTCCTGCTGCTAAACCCTGCCCGAAGGCAAGGGCCGAGTTGACTGCTGCTGCTGCAACCAACTGGTCGTTCTGCTGACCCTGTTGACCTTGACTAGGGGTCAATGGTCTCTGGTTGCCCCCAGCGCGCATCACCTTTACAAACAACATCAACAACAACAAGAGTATGTGAATTGCCATAATCTAAATGCAAATGAATACAGAAACAGTACTCGGTCCAAAGCAGAGAACTTGTGGTGTGCTGTAGATTAAAGTTTCTATCATGTTCATATTCTCTTGTAGTTAATGTCTAAAACAATGTGCCTGTAATAAATAACCTGGATTAGAGCACATTCCTTATATTAGCATAAGCATGAAGCAGAAGTACATAATTAACAGCAGTTGGATGAAACATTTCTTGCCGATTAATTATAATCTACACAGGCTACAAAGAGTTTTATAGATCCAAGTAGAGCAGCAGTACAACTGAATGCACATTTCAGCTGACACATAAGGAGAGTTCTGATAGAAACATCTTGAGCCAGTTTCTTGGCGAGCAGCTGACTGACCTGCTGCTGGTTCTGCTGGCCCTGGTTTGCCGCCTGCTGATTGGCCGAGTTGTTGGCTGCAGCAGCCTGCTGCTGGAAAAGGTTGGCAGGGTAGACCCCCCAGGGGGTCACACCGTAGTACTGAGGAGGCATCACTGCTGGACCTTGATGCAAATCCAGAAAATACAGGTAAGACGGGACAACTGTGTCTGTGTTAATGCATCTCGTTGCTGTGGAAAATCTTCCAACATCCATTCAGCAGCATCTACAAAGACCTCAGAGTCCATTTCAAAACCACACGTCTCACCGAGTGTAGCTGCTGCTGCTAGTCCAGCTGCGTAGGGGTCCGTCCCTGGTGGAGCAGCACTGATGATGTAAGGATTGGGCACAAAAGCTGGGGCCAGACCTGAGAATAGATGGAGCGAAAAGGTGAAGCAGGGCCAAAAGGTTTTACATAACAAGTGGAATAAATTCATAGAAAAGCCTAAACACATGATAACCACATCAGGACATACTGATGTCTCTGGAGTTATCACAATGTTTCCTTATCCATGTAATCCATGAAGAATGACCCTAGCATTAAATCAGTTACCATGGGACTGCAACTATATATCGTTATATATTATAATAATATAATATATATTTCTGTGTTCTTCTGCCCCTCCCCCAAGAAGACTAGATAACTGCACCACCCACAGACACTGGAACTGGCCAACAAACGTATGAGATTCCTGCAAATATAAGTTAATTATGGGAGTTGGGACAGTATAAGTCTTACTTTTGGTCTGATATTTCAGTCAATAATAAATGGTTTAGATAAAATGGCATCCTGTGTAAAATAATTGGGCTGCTCTTTCCATTGTGGAAAGTTGTGTATAGTGATTTATGGTGGCAAGTAGTGATCCCATCACTACTAGACTAGAGAGTAAAATGTTATAAAGCAGAAGGAAGGATGGCAAAAAAACGGCCCAACGGTGTTAAAAAACTTAAATGTGCTTTCATTTTCCCGTCACAATCAGTTAAGTGCCTGCTAATAGTGAGAAAATGTGTCAAATTAAATGTCAAATACTTCAGTTCTCCTGCTCATATGTTCTCTCTCACACACACGCACACTTACCAATGTGAGGCTGCTGTGCTGCTGCCAAGGCGTACTGCTGCTGTTGGGCTGCTGTTAACTGCTGCACTGCCAGGGCGTTGTTTCTCTGAAACAGCTGCAAACAGCACGACGACAGGTAAATAACCCATTCAGGGGAGTCTCAAAGAGAGCTAATGACAAACATTTATATGCGACTCTCTGCATGTTGCCCTTACCTGCTGCTGGTTGGTGTAATCAAATAAGCCCACAGTTGGCGCAGAGTCCATCTGCATCTGGGAGTTGTAGTCAAACTGAAGCGGCTCCATCACCGACTCCATGGGGTCCATAGTGACACCACCTTGTTCCACGCCAGTGAAGTCGTCAGGAGGTTTGGGCCCTCCACCTCCCAAAGGGTTGAGGCCCTCAGCCCCTACGCCCCCGGGACCTCCAAGCAGGTCACCCTCTGGGCCAGGGACTGGCATGTTGCCTGGGGGACGACTGCAAGGGTGAGAAAGGAAGAGGAGTTCAGTTAACATCTAAAGGCTGTAGAGCGACGTGTGTGTGTGTGTGTGTGTGTGTGTGTGTGTGTGTGTGTGTGTGTGTGTGTGTGTGTCTCTCTCTCTGTCATGCTGAGTCCTACCCAAACTCTTTGACGTCGACATCGAGACCATTCTGCACAGGCAGCCCATTGGGGTTGATGACGTCGCCAATGACATCAGCTTCGCCTTCTGTCAACTCTTTAAGTTTTTCTCCTTCAAATGTTGCCTTTGGCTTCTCCCTCTTCTCCTCCTCTACCTCTCCATCCCGCTGCCCCTGTGTGATGAGAGAGACAAGAAATATAACAAATACAGTGGAAAAACTGAAACAGAGGTGCTGATAAGCCGACAGTGACAGATGGCAAACACAAAAGGTAGAGTGGGAAGGACAGACTGACATGGACATGGTGAAAGACCTGTCCCGGTCTGACAGGACACTCTGTGAGAGAAAAATGACAGATGGGGTGTGCAGTCGAGGTTATCAAAAAGGTGTGATGGTTTCTCAAGTAGCTTCATGAAAACCTAAGATCGTTACGATTACAAAAAGCGTGATGCAGAAGAGAATGACAGTAATCAAAAATAGGATAACAGGGAAAAACATGTGTAACACACGAGTGATGAGACCGACACAGCACAGAAAGAGAGAAGGAGCTTCAAGACTTACGTAGGGGCCTTTTCGAAGGCAGGAATCCAGTTTGTCAGCCGGCGAGGAGGAGAGGACGTACTCCACCATGCTAACCCCCAGCCCTCCACTCTCCGAGCGAGGTGACATCACAGAGCCCACCCCAACTTCACCGCCGCCGTGGAAACCCTGCCCTGGCCGACGGGACACCATGATTGGCTGAGACACCGAATGATCTGGTGTGAGGGGAACATGGACTGTTAAATAACATTTGTGCACGGGGGAACGCTGCATTTGTTCCACAAACTGTTCAGACAGGAAAACGACAACTTCCAACAGATAAGCACCTTTTTTTTTTACTTCACATATATTTAAATTATATATATTTTATATATATCACAGAGAAATAACTGCATATTCAGCTGTTTTATCGTCCCAATAAGTCAGACTATGTTTACCTAGAAGGACTAAATGTTCCCACATTCCCGGATTTTATTTAGATGGTGACATCAGGAGACCAACTAATTTGGATACTTGCTGCAAAAGACACATCTAGCTATAACTGGTGCGTTGTATCTATGAATGGACGTTTCAATATAGCTCTTATTGGACAATTTAAAAACGTATTTTAGCAAACATTTTTAATTGGACTTTATTTGCATCTTTCTTAATATAATCCCTTTGCTGGGAGTATCCCTTTTTATTTTGACAACTTTGTCTTTTCTGCCTACAGCTGCGTTGGGGCTCTGTCTTATTAGCACACTTGGACTGTCTTAAAAGCAAATCACAAACGTATGGCCAGACTATAGTATTTACCCGAGGCACCCCATGCACTGTCCCTCCACTGGTCCAGAAAGATTCCCTTTGGTCCATCCTTCCCAGAGTCATCCGTCTCCCAGAACTTCTTACCAGTTAGCAGCTGCTGCAAAGACACAGGACAACGAAGACAAGAATGAGAGAGAAAGAAAAAAAACAAAAGGTAAAACATACTTCGAATAGTTCTAATTAGCTGTAAATGTTTGGACTAACTCAGACTTGTGCATCTTAGCAGCTCGTGTGTTTCACTCCTTATCTCTATTCATATCTCTTATTATTACAGTCAGCACCTTTCTCACTATAAAAAGAACTTGCTTCTGTAAACTACTGTAATCAGCATCTTCCAGCAACAGGAAACAACAACAACTCTCGGTTACATGGGAACTTCTGCAGAATCTGAACATCTGTTTAGACTGAATGCAACATGTTTTTTGTTGATACATCTAAATGCAGATGTATTACAGTGTGTAACAGCCAAACAAATATGTACCCGATCTAAGATACAAACAAATGTTCAACGAGCCAAAACTAATTGTAGGCACCAGTCCAACGTTAACAGAATGACTGAGTGTACACTGTGTTTAATGCCAACAGTTAGTCCTACCAGCTTAAGTTAAAAAAAGCTTCTCTGTTGAGTTTGTCATCATCATCTTTCAGAGCTTTTCATTCAGGAAAAATAATGCCAACATAAGCCCACACTACTTTTGGCCTCCTTTCCAGTGAGGCAACTGATCCACTTTTTTTTCTTCTCAGATTTCCTGTTATTCAAGTTTGACTATCTGCGAGTAATCCATCAATGTGTCTATTCAGCCAGGTGCACAAGACACAAAATACCAGGTGGCCATGTTGACGTCACATCTGAACTCCAGTGAGTTTAATCCAAAGTTTAAATATCAAAACTGTATTGACACGCCGTGAGCAACCACAGCTCCAATGCTCCATTATCAGCTGAGGTATTTAAGCCACGCTGTCGCATACGTCACCTTATTCTAGACAATACGTGACCCCGGCCATCAACCCTGATGTCTCACCTCTCCCATGGCTCGTCCCTCCAAAGCAAGAGCCTGAAAGTCATGGTTCAGCTCGTCCATGGAGCGCACCTGCAGACAGAGAGCCCAGTGAGACACTCAACCAATGTATAAACAACCAACGTTTAGAGTTTAAAGTAAAAAACGTAAAGAGAATTACATTTTGTTTTGTTTTAATATGTCAACGGTATGATTTTATGGTTACATAGGAATACATTTTAAGAATGACGTTTTCAGTGTAGAAAGGTTTCTGTGAACGTTGTACGAACAAACAGTTGTACATGACATATTGCAGTGACAGCTCAAGTGCAGCAATAGTATGTTACCTCTTGTGCAACACACACACACACCTGGCTGTCATGGATGTTGTCTCCAGTGGGCCAGCGATGTTTGCCGGGCTGTTCACCGTGCTGCCGCTGAAAGAAATAGTCTACCATGGCATCATCCTGGGAACGTCCAGCACCCGCCACACCC
>JAVQJL010062377.1:0-10555 GCA_036024295.1 Nannoperca obscura | reverse complement strand
TAATAAGTTACATTACTTTAATAAAGTAATCAAAATAGTTACATTACTTATTACTTTTTAAACAGGGTAACTAGTAATCTGTAACCTATTACATTTCAAAAGTAACCTTCCCAACACTGTGTGTGTGTGTGTATGTGTGTATATATATATATATATATATATATGTCATGAAAATAATCCATCATTCATTTGTGATTATGCTGCTTTAAAATGTTCAACTGCGTGCGTGTATACATAACTCTGTATGTCACATTTTCAATGATGATACTAACAGACATTTTGTAAAAAGAAAAGAAAATGGCACTGATAGATTTCATATACTGCACTCACATCAAGTGTTCAGAAGAGCCTTTGGTGAGTGAATCAGGACAGGGAGGAGCGGCAGAATAGCATTCAGACTTATGTATTCACATGCATTTACACTAACAGGCTGATGACTCATGATACTTCAGTTGATAACAACTTCTGGAGCAGTTCTGTCCCAACAACTTTACACACAAACTAGGAAAATAATTAGCACCCACAGCACGTCTTAAATCAACTGTGTGACTCATAGAAACAGAAAAAACAGATATTTTTCATTTTGCCTAAACCAGGAGCCTTGTCATTTTACATGTCACAAGATGATTGTGGGATATTTTCTTGTCTTATTTCTTATAATAAACTGAAATAGACTGACAAAAAAACTATTTTGTGCATGCACATTCATGTTTGAGGGTCACTGGAGAAGACCATGTCCAAGCCTGCACAGTGAAGGAACAACGAGCTCTGTGCTCCTCATGGAGGCTGATTCTATCAGAGGCTTAATTTACAAAAATGAAAAGTGTCAAGGTAATGACAAGAGATGTTTTTTGGTCTGTTTTTCACTTGACATTGTATCTATTTGGACAACATATTGGTCTTCCTGACACAAGCTATTTTCTCCCTCTTCTGAGCTGTCAAAGTAAGCCCGACAATGTAACACTTTATATTATGTGGGCTTAAAACCCACTCATCCCTCATTCTGTTCCATTGATTTCGTCCAGTGATCTTTTTTCTGTGGGATTCAAGACGTCACCGAGAGAGCTCTCTACATTTACAACTCTCATAAAAGCACAATAAACTAAAGGGTGGAGGAAGTGTAAAAAGTCATGATAGCGTCTATGTGATTCAAATACAGTACAGTACAATACAATACAGTTTCTGGTTTTGATTCTACAGTAACTCTGTACACTTGTTTACTTAAATTATCTAAAATCCAATAAAGTCAAGCCAGATGTTTTTGCTCTTGGCACATTCTAATCTATATTCCTCTCATGGATGCAGAACAGTTGGCATGACACAAAACAAGTGAGAATAGTTACTTTATAAAACTCTAACAGATGTATGGTTCATCTCAAACTTGCAGGGTGAAAGGTAAACACGCTTTCATGTTCGGCTGTACTTCAGGCAGTGGTGTATTTATCTGGAAACATGCGCCTTTGTCTCACCCACGGGTTTATGGTGTGTTTGAAGTATTTCGATTTAAGGGTAAGCTCAAGTTTCTGTCGGTCTTCGTCCGCTTGCACGTTGCCCTGTCATTTCAAAGTTGTGTTGCAACTGCTGGCAGGCAAGGCAGCTGTGAAAGCTCTTGATTTCCCCGGAGAGTTACAATGCTGCTATGCCCACACTTTGAGATTACCTTTACCATTTCACAAGATCACTATGGCACTTTATTCTACGTTCTGCTAGTTTATTTTTTAACTGTCTCTTAAATCACAAGGCAATCGACAACTTTCCTGACACATTTTAGGGTCAAAGGTAGCCACTTTAAAATGCTCCCAATGACTCATAACTCTTTTTTTTCGCGTTTTTAGTTGCTTTAATCAGGGGGCCTTTTGAATTGAAGAATTCTATGAATCCCACATTCATATTCAACTACATAATCCTTCATTTTACAAATTAAAACTATCTTAGAATAGGCCTTTATTTAGTTATAGGAAGGGACTCCTATCCTTGTATAACAATATACTCAGCAAGCTCATTGTTTAGGGACTGTACATAAATGATCTCGGTGGTGAGAGGGGCTGAACCTTATGTTTCACTTTGTCCAAAAGCCAGGCCCTGCACAGGGTTATTAACAGGTTATTTCAAGTGTCTAGACACTTGGACAAGACACTGAACCCTAAGTTGCTCCCGATGGAGACCAGCACCTTGCAGGGCAGCTCCGTCACCATCCGTGTGTGAATGTGTGTGAATGGGTGAAGGAGACCAATCTGTAAAGTACTTTGGGAATCGTTAAGGTTGAAATATGCAATATAAGTTTAGTCCAATTACCATTTATCCTGACACAGAGAAAGCTGTCTTTTTGATGTAATCATTTATGTAACTACTGTATTAACCAAATAGTAAATGAAGGCTGAAATACAGTATACATTTAGGATTTTAAAAAAAAGAAAGATTCTCCCCTGCTTTCCGAAAAAAGTCAGGCTGACCCACCTTCAACCAAAATAAAAAAAATTACAATCCCCTCCCTCTTTTCTAATCCCACCCACCCCTAATCATTTTTTGTACAGTTCAATACCCATTGTCATCTGGTTATGCATAAACAAAATCCTAATAAAAAAACACATCTTCATCACTTGAAATTGTAATAAGCAATTCACATGAGGATGTCAGCATTATTGGATGAAGGTTTAATATCTAAATCCAATATGCAACATAGGCTTTTCCTTGATTCCGCAGATTTCCTGTGCAGAACGGGGCTTCAACCAAACACAATTGGGAAAAGACATGTTGACGCACTAAAAACAGGGTTAATGCAGTCTGATGCTTGAGCGAAAGCAGAAGCAGTAGCAGTGGTGAAAGGAAATGCATGGCTTCCTTTATAAAAAAAAAGGTCAGTAAACAATGAAATTAAGTTTCTCGGACTGTAGCCACAGATGTGTCAGCCCCTGTCTCTGCTCTCGTAGCTGAGACCTGAAAGCTAGGATAATGCATTATCAATTGCTGTTATTTAAACAGTTTCAGAATCCATCTCCTTCAATGCCACATTCAGTGTTGAAAATACAAATCGGTTATGGTAAATAGAGCCATAGTTAAGCCGGTATTGTCATGTGATGTTTGTATTAAAGGCTGAATGCCACTCACTTTAATAGACACACGCTCGCTTCGGGATTATTGTTGCACATGTGCTATGTAATGTGAAAATTCTACATCAAGCCACAATCCATCAGTGTAGTTTCACATTTGGCTGCAGTTTAGATAAAAGGCAAGTGGGTCGGATTGTTTTAAGGATTTCTTCTAAATACACTCCTTACCAGTGGCCTCTATGCACACCTCACAAATACGAGTTAAAAGTAGGGGTTTAATGACTAAACTGGTAAATTAGAAAGTTCATGATATCCATGTTATTTCTAGCCACATGATACCTTACGTGAATTACGCCAGCGACTTCGGGTTATTGTTTGCACTAAACCACTATCTGCAAGAGTTACGTGCTATTTTTGTAAAATTAACTATGTGGGAACAAAGTCTTCCACACCTTAAACTGTATAATATGATCACAACTCTGGCTTTTACTATTGATGGATAGGAGGACGGACTGAAGAAGTGGTCTCAGAAAATGAATATATTAGCTACTTTATTGATACTGGGGCTACCGATGATGAAGCAGTGAAGAATCTGGAAAGCACTGAGGCTTATCAGGCTTATTAGTTTTATTAAAGGACTAACTATCTTGTCTATCTAAAAGCAGACACAGAGACATACGTTGTTGTTTTTTTGTTTAGCTTGATTGTTAGTGCAGCTGCAAACAGCTCAACTTGTCCCTTAACCGGAAGTCGCTCCCATAATAAAGGGATAATATGGATAGACATTCAACTCCTGTGTGTAACCATGGTTTCTATTAGATGTTTAATTAGTGCCGTATGTCTTTATGGATTTCTTTAACTACATTGTTTCTTAAGCATTACATTTCTCGTTAGTCTCCCTTGCATAATAATTATATTGGTCACCATGAGCTGCTCGTTGCACAGATTGGTATTTGTACTGAGGAGAAAGGTTGCTAGGCAATCCATTGAGATCTAAGAAAAGGTCTGTATGAGATGTGGCAAAGACAGAGAGCTGGCAGTTGCTGGGTAAATTTCAAGTAGACAATCAAAGTCATATCACACTGAGCTGGGAAGCAGAAAGAAAGGGGCAAGCTGCTGAATGAAGCTGTTTACCTCCTGTCCTCATGCACAGCAGCAGCAAGTGGTTGATATCAACAGGCGCTATGAACAATTAAGAACACTCCATAAATTAGTCAGTGATTGATTATTTTATTTTGGGGTAAAAAAAGAAAAGCTTAACATTCATCACACTCTATTCAGAATATGACTTGCTTATATCTGTGACTGACATAGTTATAAGGGATGTGGCTTTGAGCAAACTGCTTTGATTTTAAGTGGGACAAGTGAAGGAGGTGGCATAATTGGGTTCACACTGTGTGGAGACTGAGTGACTCCCAACCCCCCTCTTTCTGAAAAAAAGAAGGGAAAAAAACAGCCAGAATAAATAATGGACTGTTGATGAAACAGCACAAATGTCTTACACCCGACCAAGTTCACCCTCTGACATGGCACAACGGGGCAGATTGAATTTAACTGTCTTTCAACTTAATACACCGGTGTGGCTGTGTGCCCTAAGGAGTGTGTGTGTGTGTATGTGTGTGTGTGTGTGTGTGTGTGTGTGTGTGTTATGGATGGGAAGACTGTAGCTGTCATGTCCCTGCAGCAGCACCACCACTGCTCAGCATCTCTGCCAAGGCGCAGTTTACTCTGCCAGCACTGCCCTTGCATTCCAATGAGCTGTATGCAGGAAACGGCTAATGTTACAGCCTCTCATCATGTATCCAGGGATATGAGCTCAATTAACTCAACATAAGCAATGTCAATGGGGATCAAAACAGATACAGACCTCGTATTCAGCTCTGTCCATAATTACAGTTTATGTAACAAAGCAAGAGCCACAAAAAGCAGTGTCGGATCAATGTGAGTGATAGCTTGGATGTTGAATTTCTTTGTTTCACACCTCACATTTTTGCCTGTAATCAATCTTTTAGTGTCTGTATGCACCGGCTGGGGCATTACGGGTGATCTCGGGAGCCAGGAATAAAACCAGAGGATGCTCCATCAATTTTAGCTTGCTACACTGATTTACATCTGCCTTGCAGAAGGCAATTCATGACTTGCGGAAATCCAGCATGTTTTCCCTATTTTTCCACATGGCTGGGAATCGATCACAGCAGATCTAATCAAGAACTTCAAGAAACACTACTGGACGGATCTCTTCTGATCACGTTTAATCAGCAAGCTAGTATGTTTATTCAGAAATAATTCTGAATACCTAGCGAAGTAACAGGAAGCTCTGTTGCTATTAGAGCTCGTATTGATGAGGATCAGATGAACTTCAGCATGAGAGGCTCTTTGTAACTGGCAGGGTTTCACTCATGAGTTATCATTTTAGGTTACACACAAACACCTGGCAGGAGGGAAATCCATTAGAGAGATCTGGGCTGGTTGCACACCACTCGTGTCTCAGCGATCAGTATCGTTTTTAGCCAGTCTATGTTGTGCTTTGGTCCCTTTGAAATCAGACCCATTGTTAAGTTCTTTGCGTATTCATAACAGGTCGATGACACGTTTCATAACTCATTCAGAAATAAATAATGGATTTTTCTACTTGGCTTCTGTTGAAAATCCGTATAACTGTCACATGTTAACATTATCGGTTGCATAACAAAGTTCAGAATAAATGTAGAAAATAATAAATTAGAAATGTATTCAGCGACCAAGTTGTATTGTATTTATTTATTTACATTACTACTCTTGTAATATAAAAACTCCTGTTCTTTTATAAATGTGTCAATAGCCTGCAATGAATATGTTAAATGTTGTTTGTGTATATGTAGCCAGAATACCAACACAATGTTTTTTTCATTTGAGGATATGAGGCTGTTATTCCCCCCATTCTTCTGTTGTTTTTATTACATTTACTCACTAAATTAATCTACAGCTAATCTCATGTTCCTCATTTATGTTGACAGGAGTTGCACAATTAATTTAGAATCATCTGAATATATAAAAGGATTGTTAACGAGCAAATGCGGCTGGAAATTATTCTTTTAATTGCTGTTAAGTCTAGCCATTACAGTTACTGGTTCATATTTCTACAGCACCATCCCAGGAATACAAATGTAGTGATATACTGTGGAGTAGAAATTAGCCTTCTTTAAAGAAACTGTTTAATAGTTGTTTTCTCAACTGTGTTTTGGAGTCTTTAGATGCTGGAGCATGTTGTTTGTGTGTAAAGCCGGGGGGCATCGTGCGTATTGCAATGAACTGATTTATTAAATTGTTTGCCTCACAGCAGCCACAAATATACCACATATTACAGGGGAGCTGGAGACTGTTGACTGGTGCATCGGTGCCGCACAATGATAAATTACACCAAGAGCAGCCAAGTGAGATCCCTCGCACATTTAAAAGGGTCTGCCCTGTGTCAGACAGTGTCTGACACCTGTACATTAAAGGACTTTAAGACTTTCTCATATAATATTATAGCAGATACAGCGGACATTGTTTTAGAATTAGTGAGTCCTTTTCTTTATTAACTACATTTTGGTAACAATACTTTTACTTGACATTTTCAATGCAGGACCTCTACTTATAATGAAGTATTTATATATAGTTGTGTTGCTACTGTGACTTAAATAAAGGGTGTGAATACTTCCTCCACCACTGTATAATAGATAAAATGGCAAAAAAAATTATACAAATATATAAATAAACATTTTTCCATATGGCAGCTATGACTAATTGTAAGGTGTTGATTTGCTTGAAATTAGACAAATTAAATGATTGTCTCTATTTAACTAAGCAGTCGCTGACTGAATAACAAAAAGGAATGCAAAAAACAAAAAAATTCCAAAAGAGCTTTATATAAATGTGGCCCAAAAAACGTGTGGTGAGCCATATGTTGGTGTTTTGTTATAGTGAAAAAGCAGGAAACAGCACATCAGTTTCACTTCATCTCTCTTTCTGTTCTACTGCATGTAGAATGTTGAAATATGGGCACAGTGTCTGGACACAGTCAGTGTGCACCAATTCCATACTACATGCTAACTGTGCTGTATACAGTATACACTACAAACGAATGGTCTTAGTCTATTATTTTATCTGTTAATTAACTGCATACTCAACTGTTTCATCTTAACAGCAACGGGTACACGATGTGCACAGGTGCATGTCGATTAAACTACAGCATAGAAAGCAGAATATCTTTCCAAGGACTTTGTTGTTTTTTACTGATGTGTTCACAAAGCTGTTTCACCACCATCCACAATGTGTTTTCATTTTTTTCCAATTGTGGGAAGCTCCTCCGTTGTCTTTGTGCATTGCATGGGAGAATATAATCCATCAATGGCAAACTCAGAAATGAAGGGGTACTTCACTTGGTCACTTTTCCATGTGTGTCAAACTACATTCCTAGAACCTGCTTAGATGTAGTATGTGGTGTGGATTTGGGACCCAACTTGTTCTTGCATTTTGGTTTTCATCACATTTGGGATTAAATGAGATGGAGCATTAATCTTTAAACTGGGAGTTGGTCTTGCACATGTTGTTTCATGATTTTGAAAGATTAAAATATAATAATCATTGACATATTTGTATACTTAATGTATGTTTTACTAGACATATACATGTATTTAATAATTAATTGATAAAGACCTAATGTAACAAGTATGTTATTAGTTGTTAGTGCCCACTTGAACACATGCGTAGTTTGCATGAGCAGCAGCAGTCACCTTGGCTGAACAGACGAATTAGAGCGTGCCATCTACAGAAACTAAAACTCGAGATCTCTGCACGTGCAGTGCATAAGCACGACAGGAGTCAGCTTCAAAGATGTTGCTAAATCTCAAGGATTACCACTGTGTGTCTATACCAAACCAAATAACTGTGAAATGCTTTGATGTTTGCTCAGGTGGCTGTTAAAACAATGTGCTCTTCATACTGGTTGGTTTCCTCTGCCAGGGTGAAGCTGGAAAGTTGGCTGTTTAATTGAACTTTTGCACAAAACGTAAGAAGCATTTGCAGAAATATGAATATAAAATCAAATATTTTATGCATGAAAAGGGAAGCTTTTTCCAAACAAATTTTAATAATGCAAAATGTTCACTCAACAAATGCAGCTATTTCCTATTTAGATACATACGGCAATACATCAGTGTCTTACAAGGATGGCACGATGCACAAAAAAGCGAAATAAGATTTCACAGCTGTTAAGTGCATGTCCACACTGGTGGACTGATGCATGAATGAAGACAAATGCATTCTTCCCTGTCAGAGGAAGAAAATCTAAATTGTCAGTCCTTTTTTGAGTGCTGTTACATTGTATTATCTTGTATCTATTAAAATGCTCCTACACAAGCTGCACAGACCCTCTCACACCTGTCAGCTCCAGAGATCACCCACACAATCTCTGCGTTTGTCTGCCCTGAGTAACAGCTCATCAGCTACCAGGCTCTGTGGACAACTACTACACCTCACACACACACACACACACACACACACACACAGATTCACCGCCTCCACTTCCACCCAGACCTATGCACATCCATCATAATTATGCACAGCAGGAATTCAAATAGCTCTTCGTACTTCAGAGCAGAGGAACACTGCACTAATTTTCCTCCACTTTATACAGTACAAACAAAACAAGGAACATAAAAATCTATTTTGGTTATTTTTGTTTACTGACTATGACATTGGAAATGCTTCTGTTAATTCTGCAGAAATCTGGAAAAATCTATTTGTGCATCCTGTGGTTCCCTTATCCGCCTCATAAGCATCACATGAAGAAGTTGCTGCACAGAAAATTTGGAATATACCTGGAGTCTATATTGAGTTACTATGCAAACCCATCTCCACCATTATTCTATCATAACCTGTGTGGGTTATGTCACCTTTTCTGTGACATTTTTCTCTCATCCAAAGAACGGCTTCAAGCTGTGCTTCCCCTACCAGTGTCATATCCACTTTCTCAATTGCATCTGAGACTGATTTTGACCTATGGGCAGTAAACATAAATCTCCACCAGGCTTGTGTGGCCTCTCACAGGGAGCATGTTATAGGGGTAAAAGGTAAAGGCAAAGGAGATACAGATAAAGAACCGTAGAGAGAAGAAATGATGGACCAGCATTGCTGTGCAGAAAAACTGGCTGCGCTCTCTGCACTGAAGCCAGAAAGTCTGTTTTTGTTCAACAATTTCATTTCTTTCAGAATCCATTTACTTAATTATATTCCCTTGAAATAATATCATTCGGAATGAAAATGAACAAATGATTTGATTTACAGGCTTCACAGACCACCATCTCCAGTTGTTTAAGGACCCGTCAGGTTTGTGTGTGGTTATGCATGTGTCCTCTTTATATTTTATGTGTGTTGTACATGGCCTTGAATATACAGCACTGTTTAGTGCAGGGGGTAACAGGATCAGTCTAGTGTAGACTGAAATGCAGCTCTGTAAAATTAAATCAGCTTGAACCGTGCTGTTCATGTGCAGAGTTTGGCCACTGTGACTACACTTCTGTCTTCAAGTCTTTGGGTGACACATTCGGTCATGGTGCATCATCCAAAACACCCAGTGATGAAAAACGATGGGATTATTTTTCTTGAAGATGGGATTATTCTTTATCTAATTTACTGCTTATCCATTTTGATATTTCTTTCAGACATGCAAGATTCAATAATCAGGAACGTGATTGTTTCCATTTAGGCCACGTCATTCGCTTCTATGTTGCAGGAAGTCTATATGTGATTAAGAAAAAAGCGCACTTGATGTCACCTTAGGTACAGGGAAGAAAAGGGAAGAAAGGAAGGATGAGAATCGTAAATGCGAATCACAAATCATAAAATTTTAACTCCTTGAAAGTGGAAGGTTGGATGAAACACGTGGGAGATTAAGTGAGATTAAAAATGCTTAATACCTGGCAGCTCATCATTGGGCAGCTTTCCATGAAGCAGTGACACGAAAGGTGACTTTGACACAAAGAGTGGAGCTGTGGATGACATTCTGTCATGTGGGAGCAGGGCTTTTTCCCCCCAATTTCGGTGCAGCAGCTGTGGTTTGACTGTCCACTGTTTTTGTATGTAAACATGGAGAAAAAAAACTTTGTGGATATATTATTTCATATACGAGAACTGCTGTGTCCACAACCTGTGAGGTAATCTTTCGGTATTTTTAAGGATACTGGATGGCCAGTACATCATATTGTAAATCTCCTATTATTAACACCACTGGAGTTTTCACACTTAAAATTGTATTTATTAAAGTAGCAATCATATATGTGAACCAAGTCATCCTTTATTTTGGTACTTTTATAAATGTCAATTGAAACCTATAATACCAGCTATACATTAAACTGTCACTGAGCACAGTGGGTTGCACAGTACTTCCACACACTGTAAGTGTTGGCTGTATCTCTTACAGTTTCATTGACTTGGGCGCAGCCCGTCGCTGGTCGCTGGGGGGGGGGGGGGGGGGGGGGGGG
>JAVQJL010062368.1:0-21769 GCA_036024295.1 Nannoperca obscura | reverse complement strand
CAGTGTCCCCGGGTACTAAACCACAGTAATGGCAGTGATTGGTGTGAGGAGAGAATCTTCTTCTTCTTCTTCTTCTTCTTCTTCTTCTTCTTCTTCTTCTTCTTCTTCTTCTCAGTGTAAAGGGTATTTAATTTTATTTAAGGTGCTGCATTTGATCCACAGGAGTTTAAGTGCCAGGCTGTGAGAGAACAAGCCTGGCTTTTAGATTAGACACCAAGACACCACAGTCGATTCAGCTGAGGAATTCTGGGACTAAATTTATAAACAGATTGTAGTTGCGATGTCTTGTGCGCTGTGCTTAGCCAGCAAGATTCCAGAGCCGGGGTGAGAGCAAAGTGAAGAAAACAAAGGATCTTTGTTGATTCTGAGGCATAATGTTGGAACCACAGTGCATGCTCTGCTTCTTTTCCATGTTAAAAGCCTGCTGCCTTTTTACTGCATATGGGTCAGATTAGTGACTGGCTGAGAGGCATTTAGAAATGGAACTTTAACTCTGCTCTTTCTTTCTTTCTTTCTTTTAAAGGTTTTTTAATGTACTTTGTTAAACTTCTGTTATGTTGTCTTGAGAGAGGACTCCAAAGGGTCAAAGTAGATCACGCTTATTTCCAGATAGAGTCTTTCCCAAGCCAAATTCCAAATGTTTGAGTCACTGAAGGTGAACTGTTAGACACGCTTTTTTCCTGAGTTTTGGAGGACGATATTCTATGTAAGAGAAATGTTGGCTCATATTTTCTAATATTTCTACTTAAAGTTCAGAAACACAATTTAGACCAAACATTGTGGATATGTAAGAGGTGACATACTTAAATGTTTTGTGTGAATTTGATTATTTTGTTTCATGTTCCGACTGTGCTGCAGTATCTTGTTAGATCCTAGTAAACATTATGTGGTTTTAATTATCATGTCATTGTGGTATGTGAGCTCATTTACTTTTGTTGCTAGGCCTAATAATGTTGGAGCATTCATTGTAATGGAGCATAAATGTGATGAGAAGTGAACAGAGTAGCCAGGTAAGGACTCACATTTCATGTGTGCAGTACATGTGTGTGTTCTTGCATGTGTGCTTGTATACACACACTCCTTTGCTTCCACTGCAGCTGGTAAACATCGAAAGGAGATTGAGGAAGTTTGCAGCTCAATGTTAAGTCTGTGTGGGCGTGTGTGTGTGTGTGTGTGTGTGTGTGTGTGTGTGTGTGTGTGTGTGTGTGTGTGTGTGTGTGTGTGTGCAGTTCTCCCAAGCGGGTGCTGTTGAGTCACCAGAGGAGAAGCTATTAAAACAGGCTGAACACTGCAGCTGTCAATCAAAGTGAGTGACATCACAGTCAGGTGTCGAGGCATTACACCACAGTATGTCACAAACAAACAAAAGGGAAGCCGGGCTATGTCTGCTGCCAGACCTTATCGCAGCGGTTGCCGCGACATAAGACCAGTCTTTGCTTTAACAACTTTAAGCTCTTAATGGTGATTTTTAGGGGTGTCCAGACCCAACCACAGGATCACAATTAGGGCCAATTAAGACCTTTTTCAATGATTCTGTATCGGATATAAAAAGCATGATCTATTTCCATCCATTGTTTATTGTCACCCATTTAACTCTGAGAAAGCCAGCTGTCAAACATGCCTCTTGTCTTTTATCAAACCACTCCAGTGGGAGTTTATTTAATTACATTTCTCAGGTGTACCACACCTCCAGAGTGCTGCTTTTGGTCGTGATGGAAATGAATAGAGACTCCCCACTGCTGCTTCTCTTGGCCCATATTTTATTTAAAAAAAACAACATTATGCCACTATACAAAGTATCAGAAGTCATTAAAGGGGAGCTGTGTTTTTTTTTAATGCAGTGCACTTTTGCTGCAAAAAACATATCCAGCTTGCTTTGAAGATGAAGGCAACAGTGCATCCCCAAAGGCTGGTTCTCTGCTAAGTACCAAGCAGCCCCCCAACCCCCACCCCACTGCCAAGGTCTGGAGTTGGCAGCCCAGATACTGCAGAGGAGTTTGGTGCTGAGATCTGCAAGATCCTCTCTCCCTGCCTGTGGTGAAATGTAAATAATAGTAGTGTCCTTGTTCTTGTTCTTGTTCTTCAACAGCAGCACGTTAGACCTGTAAATAAGGAACACAAGTTGTCGTTTTCAGCTGCAAAGATATTCTGTTTGGCAGACTGAGGAATGTCCCAGTCCCCACCCTGAAGCTTGTTCCATTTAACATTTCTCCAGCCCTTTCCAGGGCCTCTGTTGCAGTAAAATATCCCCTGACTGTGAGAAACCACATATATTGTATTTGTATCTGCAAACTACATTTCCCTTAATTACATAATTTATCATTATGTGGCTTTATTATGTTTCTGCAGCTAAGGGGTTTTCATTTTTCCATTTAAGTAGACAGTTGCTTATCATCAGAATGGTCGCACATAGATCTGTCTTTCTTTAAGGATGGTTTTGTTTATTTGTCACCAGCTTCTCCCAGCAGCAGAAAAGATACTGGACTCAGTAGCATAACTCCATCATTCTGCTGTGACACCTAACTGCTATTCAGTCAGAGCTGATGACCCATTAACTTTGAGTTAATTAATATAATAATTTATGTCATACTTTTGGTGTTTGTGCATCATACAAGCTACTACGCACACAGCCTAAACTTTCTCAGAGTTTGTTGCAGCGGCATGTAATGAAACAAACCACCGTTTCTTGTGAGAAGCACCGTCAGGAAGGCTACATCTAAAATGTGGTCTCCTTTCGTAAATTAAATTTTACCAAAGTAACCCAATACATTTGACAATTAAGTGTCGATATATGTGGCTACAATGAGCAGAAGTCACTGAGGTAGTATACTGCAATACACAGGGGTCAATAAAAGTAATCCATGCTACACAGGTCCACCTAGTGACTGAGACCTGATCAGTTGGATTGGGTCTCATTGTCCTTAGGTGTGCTTGAATCAGGTCTCACTGTCCCTTTTGGATCAGGCATCTTTTTTTTAAAATGAATTTAGGCACATAAAGTGTCTGCAGTTATATTTCAGGTCAGGTCCAACATTAAAATAAATACCAGTATGCATAATTACAGTAATCAGTAATCTTTCTCTAATCTTCTACATCTTCTGAGAAGAAGAACGGTTCTCAATTTCACAGAATTCTGCAAGAAATTAAGTTTGAATATCCTCAACATACACCAATTGGATGTTCGTATATTGTTAGTATAAATACATTAGGCAGAAATGTACTTACTACATTGTTGTTGTTTTACGTGACTTCCCAGATCCAAGGGATTTTCTAGGATGTTCACGCAGAGAGTAATCATAATATTTAAACCTTGTTTCTAAAATTGTTCCAAGGCATGTGCAGGATTTAACATTCACTAAAAAACTTATAATAGGTCAGGCTTCTCTTGATAGATGGAAAATGCCAAATATGGAAAAATTCAATTCATTTTCATTTAAATTGCTCAGGCGCAAGTTCATTTGTTTGCAAAGGCGGGGATTGAAATGGCTGTTATGCGGCAGGCCATGCATATTTTCCCACAGTAAAGGAGTAAGGTATATTGATTGTGGAGCAGGCTGACAGCTACCCAGTCCTGGACAGTTTGTCCTTGCAGTCCTCGAGATAGCTGAGCTCTCATGGGGAATTGATGTAAAGGTCTGAAAGCAGTCAGATTTTTAGCAGCGCTGGTTGCATTTGTAACAGAGATAGTTCCCTTTTTCTGTGGCACAGTGTCAATGCACTGTACTAGATTCTGTGTTAGGCTGCGCTGCTACAGCTACAGTACGTCTCAAAGAAAGAAGATAAACTGACTTTGACCACAGCCCACATTCATCTCTTACTTTATCTAGACTAAGTCAGAATGAGTTGAATAATGATCTATTCCAATGTTGTTTTTTGGCAGATCATTTTATTACTGACAAGATTAATACCAAAACACTGAAGATCAACATCAAGCTTCTCTTGTGATGATTAACTTCAAAGGCTTTCTTTCAGGTTCTGTGATGAACATGTAGCACTTTGACATTAAAATATGCCCTAGTTCTGTTGGAAAGATTAGAAAGTGATGCCACTGACTGCAGCAGAGCATCATAGTAAACATGTTACATTTTACTGTGCAACACAATTACTCACCTTTGATAGAAATCACCATTATTAGACGCGTTCTGCATGTACAGTAAGAAGAGTGAGTTTGTTATTAACACCACAAGATATGAATTACAGCCTCTGTAGATGGTGAGTATGATGTGGCCCAGTGGTAAACAACTGGAAAGCAGATGGACTGGGACTCATTTGAACACATTTTGACAGCTAAGCATGACCTCACAATTCAGGGGGTGGGTCTTTTTTGCTGGAAAAATGACTTCAGCCTGTTTGTTTTTAGACTTTCTACCTTTTAGTGAAGGCTTGAGGTCAAATCCATTTTTAACTCACTTCTTCTTTTCCAGGTGGAATATTGGCTGATACTCAGGAGAGACCTCGGAGACGCACATTTTCCACTATGAACCGCGCCTTCAACAGGAAAAAAGGTGAGCAGAAATAACTTGTGCTCATTTAGCTTATGGAATTTAGCTGAGCCTGTTTTAGCTACATTGAGTGTGACAGATCTTTCTATGCCATGGCATTGTTTTATTAGTTGCAACTAAATGATAACATGAAGTTATTTTATCACTCAGGCTACTCTTTGCTGGTTCTGGACAATAATGAGCACTCTTTCAGTAGTGGGTTCTGCCACCTAAGTGTTAGTGGACATTGCACTCAACCAACTTAACACATTAAGCATACTTGTCACGAGGAGCACTGCTCGGCCTGTGGAAACAGTTGCTGAATGTCTTCTGAAGGGGCTTTCCAAGATTTGAAAAAAGTATTTTGAAAAGAAAGTCTGTGTTACAAACTGGGAGTTGTGGGGTTTGAAAGAAGTGGACATTTATAAAGCGGAGGGGGTCTAATGCTGTCCGATTGCATTGTGGGAAATATAGGACCCAGTGTTTTTGGAGCTTGACCTATACTAAAGACAGTCAGGACATGTTGGCCTCTGTTGCTTTAGTTCTGACCATTCTATACTGTCCCCCAACCGTATGGAAGGGTAATATTACGACACTGGAGTACCTCGTTAAGTATTTCTGTTCACAAACGTCTAACAACACTGAATAAAATGTCTGTACCTGTCACACCAAAGAGATGAAGGAGGTGTGGTTTTCTCGTATCTTCATCAAGATTTGAGGAGTTTTATGGAAAGGTGTACATACCAGACATCAATCAAGCTAGTGCAAAAACTATGAATCTACCATGTCTGAACTCAAGGGCTGGTATGATCTTCTTCATTTTAGCCCCATGCAATTCATTTATTTGGCACGACTATAAAGTATTCACACTTGAAAGCTCCAAATAAAAAATAAACGAGAAAAACAAAACTGTGTGATGTTTATGTTTATTAATTTGGCTCATGAAATTGAATTTCAGATAAAAGTCATGTGCAATCATTGTGCAACTTCAAAGGCAGTTTGACCATCAGATGGTTGCAATAAAACAGCATGAACATAAAATTAATTATTTTAATAAAGCTGTGAAGGACAACATGAAAATTACACAGACAGCAGTCAAACCAGCACATACATCCCGCCATGCATTTGCATAAGTGTTAGTAAGTTGAGGTGGTTGTGCAACACTACACTCTTGAGCTGAGCCTCCCTAAGCGTAGAGGAAGGGAGATTCGGAGCTGCAGTTTGCAAAACAGCTTGATGTGTTTACCACCATCTGTCGCACTCCCTCTGGTGCGAATCAACAGACCTGGAGAAGCCTTGGACAGTGTTGAGGAAAGTGTCCAGGGCCCAGGTGGTGCGCCGGACTTTAATGATATTCAGGTGTCATAATTCACTTTTTCTCATTAGGTTCTCTATTTTAGGAGCTAAAGATGGTGATCAGGGAGGTGAGAGATATCCCCTCCTCACCTCGCATTACAGTTCCCTTTGATTGCACGGAATAGAAATGCAGCTCCATTCCTTGTATTTTAACTGGGTCTTTAATTTCTGTGAATTTCTGCTGAGAGTCTGTGTGTTAGAAAAAGTAAATTGTTGAAAATAGACACCATTTTAAAGTTGGTTTAGGCCTCAGACAGTTAATGAGAGCCTCCTGCAAAAAGAAAAGACAGTTAAACAGACAGTAAACAGTTCTCTCAATAAATGCTCCCAGACAGGTTTGCACACACTGTCCTCTTCTTTGCAACTGCAAGGAGCTGCAAACGGTGCATCAATTTACCCATCTGCCATTAAAGGGTTAAAGCCTTTTCACTGGGAAAAACTGTTTCCTGACCTCCACTGTGCACTTTTACATCTAAAGGCTAACACATGCCCGACCCTTAGGCTTCTCTAAATTTGATTTCTGCAACACTTGTTACAGTCATCCTGTGGCAAATGGTGCCAAAAGGTCCAAAACAGATAGTACAATAAAACCTGCTCCATCCCAGAAAGATACGGGTTTTTTTGAGAACCTGAAACCATTCCGGTGTATGCACAGTTCATTTTGCTACTTGCATGCATGCTCGATGGACCTCACTAGACCACGCTTCCTATTGTTTCTGAAGTTTTTAATATCCTTTTTTTAATACCAAAAAGTTAAGTTTAAACAAAAAGTTTAATACATAGTGCAATTGCTCCTCTGGGTCGATTGTTTCTTGTCTCATTTTGCTGTGATTTGATTCCTTTTAAAACATTCTTACCAAACCTGACTGCAACGTTTCCCATCAATCGAAAATATCATCTGATATGCAGCCTTTCATCTGCAGCTGACATCCTCCCACATGGCTCGAACAAAGGTTTACTTGCCAGTGATTTCATATTAAAGACAATTATTCACTATTAATACGTCTAACAGAGCATAATTTTCTTTTATTGTTGATGCTGTTAACGTTGCTTCCATCAATTACCATTTTTGAATGTTTTGTTCATTTATTTAAGTTATACGCAAGGGCGGTCTGGGTGGAGGCTACAGGATGGTTACTTTCTCATGCTTAAAGCGATCAGAATAGTCAACCTACAGTCCAACATGTGTATAAATACCCAACAGTTTTTATTTCTTTAGAATCGTTTGGACGTGGCAGCCTCTGCTTCTCTTGGCTGTGAGAGTGCAGGCTGGCACTGACAACAGCCCCACCCAGCCTCCACTGATTTACCTCCCCCTTTATCTCTGTGTCTGGCTGTGTTTTGTGGACTTGATCACGTCTCACAGGTAATGCCAACGGGAGATCTTGATCATTTTTATCTCCTATGTTTATTGCTCCCTGCTCTTGGACGTGTCTTGCACTGACTAGTTGGACTCTGCAGAATTCATGTGCACGTTCTTTGTTGAGCCACACAGCAGTAGTTTAGAAAACAAAGCTCATCTCACATATAATGCACCGTACCTGTAATGCAGCCTACTATGACCTCCTAAAGGCATTGCATGACTTGGCAGTTGATGACCTTGTGAATATTGTACAATATTTACACTCCAGTTTATTTGGCCACCTTGCAGAACGCATGCAGTCTAATACAACAGTCCTGCAGTAAATCCTCCCTTCATGAAGGTTATAATGTTCAGTTTTTATTTAACTGTTTTAGAGAGCTGTTGATTCAACTAAGTGATCATGTTGGAGGACGTAGTTTGTGGTGATGTTGACTTGTATTGTGTTATAATAAGAGGTGCCTCCACAATTGAGTTCTACCTGATATAAATGAATACACCATAACCTCCATAAAGAAAGTATTAGACTGCATGTTAGATAGGAATACCTAATAAACTGAGTGTATTTCTTACATCGACCCCCCATTTCAGTCTGACTGACCCACCATGTTATAGTTACTTTGCCTCAAATAGCAAATATACTTGATTAATTTACCACATAGACATTTATGTAGGTTACCTACAAATTATGTAGCTGCAATATTTCATGAATTTGTAAAAATGTATTTGTATCAATTTGCTTTTAAATTTGCAATTAAACATTGAAATACAAATCAAGTTTTACTTTATCCAGTTAGGATGTTTAGGTGGGCATTTTCACTTTTATGAATATTGTGATTATTATTAACTTTTATTAAACCTGAACAACAGTCTGAATCTGTGAAGTGTTAATGAACCTGTCAGCATGGCCTCAGCTCTCCTGTTATTCTGGTTTCCTCTGGCTGCTGGTTGTGTTGTTGGTGTAAGACAGGTCAGGTTTGCAGCCAGCTGTTGGCAGTCTGATACAGATATCTGAAAGAGAAAACCACTCTCCATCTGCTTATTATGTTATATTGCCTATTACATGTGGAATTTTACAACAGTTGTTTAATCTTGGTTTAATTGCAATTCATATAATCATGCTATCCAGGGTAATTGCCACAACATTCATAAACTATTTAATTCCCCCAGTCATGTTTTTAGACAGATAAAAATACTCTGATTAGAATTTTGTCTGATATTGCTTTTCCACCAAACATTCAATTACCTTATTGAAACAATCTTAATATTGCACCTGTTCCGGCTCCCTCATTGAACATCCCAAAATCTATAAATATGCAAATATTGTTCATTTCAAAGGTTTAACTGTGGGACAGTGTATGCACACTGGAGGCTTCGAGTCTCCACATCACACTTGTGAAAGTTGGACCATGATTGGCTTCCAAATTAGATGTGATGTCACATAATTGCTGGTGTTAAAGCTAGATATAGAGAACTTTTGTTACTGTCCCAACACGTAGGCTACTGACCCAACATGCTAGTTACAAGTGACTGTAGAAGTTGGACTTTTTACAATTAAGATGTCACAATGTTGTGGTGATGTATTAAGAGACTCACAGACATATTCATTCTGTCAGTGATTGGAAATGATGTGTTTTGCATCTATTCGCAGAAATTTGTGTTTATTTGATTGCAGGTCACTATAATGTGTTGCCTCATATCTGAGCCAACGGACTGTAGTAATAAATATATTACAATCCTGCCATATCAACAGATGGCAGCTGAAGATTAGTGGTGTTAGTGCTGAAGAATAGCCTGAAGGTAATGATCCAATGTACTGTGATTATATAGTAGACGAGGACAGTGCAGCATTCGGCCTAGATTTCTTTGCAGCAGTGGGAACCAGAGCTACTATGTTGGTGACACACATTTTCTCTGGTTTACATATAATTATACGTACAGTCATGGTGAATCTTGGTGTCTTTATTGTGTGTTTCAGCTGCTAGAACAAAATAAAGGACGGATTCTCCATGTTTATTTTCTCGCTCCTGAACAGCTATTCATTTCAGATCTGTTGTCAGGTCAGGTCGAAATGATAACTGGTGGATCCAAACCCAGATAAAGTCACA
The DNA here is from genome assembly GCA_036024295.1 of Nannoperca obscura. Lineage (NCBI taxonomy): Eukaryota > Metazoa > Chordata > Actinopteri > Centrarchiformes > Percichthyidae > Nannoperca > Nannoperca obscura. Next base: position 12,464 of record JAVQJL010062368.1, on the reverse strand, counting down.
GGCACTTATTCATCTATTCATGTGATATTCACATCATTTTTCAGCTGTTGTTTTTATTATTAGTACATATTATTAAGGTCAAATATCCTCTAGCCTTTTGTTGATTCGAGGCATGATCGAATCAACAAAAGGCGGCCATACAAAAAATGAGTTGTAGAGGATACACAAGCAGTTTAATTTCCTCATGGCCATCTTAGCTGAATTGTAGGACAGCATAAATGGCAGTCTAAATGATGCTCTGTTCAGAAATGTACCCTGCAACTATTATACAAGCCGTCATAAACGGTTTGTTTCGGAGAACCAATAAATTGATGTTGATTTCTTTCCCCCCTAAATGCAATTGATGCATGTCTGATGACCTTGTACTGGAAGGACACTATGATGGAAAAGGAGAGTTCAGAGCTTTGCAGTGTGTGTCATTCCCTGAATGTCTGCTCTGACCATGCTGGTTTATAAAGCCATATGACCATGTCCATAATCCTTAAGCCTTTTTTTTGGGCTCTATGTAATCCGCATTAGCCCTGAATGGACCCTGCATTTCTTCCTACCAGCAATATTCTCTGCATTTGATCTGCCCATTAAACTGAGTGAACCCTTTCAAGAGCTTTTCAACATAATATGGAAGTGGCGTTACATATCCCCTGTAAGTTACAGGGGCTTGACACAAAGGCATGAATACTTGCACAATATAATTTAATCCAATACAATAACCCTGCAATAAGTACTGCATTCGTGAACCTGAGTTTTTACTGTCAGAGAGGTTCAGTTTGTCTAGATTGCATTGTTGTATTGAATTGCGTTAAATTGTAGGGAGCTTGTGATATTTTTGTCCATTTCCCCAAATGTGCTGTATATGGGGAAGACAAAACCTGAAGGACACACTGTCACTATTTCTATGTCATTGCAACATTTTGAATAACCTTTTTTGCATTTTACCCTGCCGTCATTGTTGATGTCAAACAGTGGTTGACGTATGAAACCAGATGGATTTTTGTTCTCTTGTTAAAATGCTTTATCTAAAAGCAGCAGTAGGACGTCTGGGCCTCAGCAGATATGTGGGACAGGTCCTTTCTGCTTGGAGCCCAGTTGAAGTTTCCTTCTGCAGGATGGAGAAGTGTGCATACACAGCTAATTCATTGTGTGTGATTGATTGAGCTGCCGCAACACTTAACAATATATGGGCAGTTTTTGTTGTTTTTATCGGTGGTAGTAATGCAAGTAATATTCTATTACTATTAATAATAGTAGACTTTATTTGTGTTCTACCTGTTTTTACTGTGCCTAGTGAGGTGAAAAAAAGTGCTACAAAGAAAACAACCACATAAATGGAACAAAATAGTTAATAGTGTTTTAATTTGGTTAATAGGGTGGAGGGCCAACACGTTTAATTTATTTTGGCAACGTAGCTTCACTGAGAGCAAAGCTACTTGTGTTGTGAACAATATATAGATTTTAAAGCTTCTTGTCAGCTGATCTTTGGCACATTTTGCATTGTTTTTCTTTTGTTCCAGTGAAATATTCTTCCTAACCTTACTTGTAGTATTCTTTTTTTCTTTTAGAGGGGGGGGGGGGGGTTAGGTGGAGGACTTTAGAAAACTGGAGTAGTTGTTTCTTTGGATGCATATCTCATCTCATTGACATCAAAGAGTGTGAAGACCCTTTATCATCCTGAAGCCTGAATTCACAGCCGACTGTGAGATAAAGGGAAATACAGCTGTTAGCCTGTAGATAAGGAGAGATTATTGGTGATAAAGGCCTAATGGATCAAACCATCAATATATCCACTCATTACCCCACTGTGCTGGACTTATTCCATGCATGGTGTTGGTCTCTTTTCCTCCACTGTTTGTAAGGCCTTCAATGCTATTGTTTGCACTGTAAAATGTATTGTTAATTTAAAAACATTAAGTTTTGATTGCAATATTGCCAGTGTTTGAGTCATGACTTTAATTTAGTAAATTGCTGTTCACGTGAACTGTTCTCCACAACATGATAATACGGTAACATGTAACATGTATGTTTTCTGCAGCTGAGGCAGATAAGAGCCTTTTTATTTGCAATACTAAGGAATGAGCCTTTATTGTCAGCTAAAGGTACCCTCTTTTTTTCTCCCACGCCAAACGATTAACGATTTATATCTACTCTGTTTAATTAGAGCAGGTATGTATGGGGAGTGTTGTGGGCTTAAGTCCACAGACTTGCCAATAGATCAGTTAGGTTTTAAACAAGGCAAATATTTGATTCACGTTTTAGAAAACAAGAGCATAGTGTTAAACACCAGGATCAACAATGGAGGACCTTTGGGCCAAGGTGCTATAATAATTATACTTTAATTAATATAAGACTCAGAAGCCATTTTACTTATTTTTTCACACCATATATTCAATTGGATTTTTCTTTTTCTTTTATAACGATAAAATTTTAAATATATTTTACTGCAGATCAATTGCAATGCATGTGTTTTTGTAGTAAATTATGAAAAAATATGATATATGTCAATATATAAAATGATGTAAAATACTTGCTCTGAGACAGACCCATGGCCGTGATGTGACAGGGGATAGATGAAGGCAGCTATTGCAAGTAACAGTAGTTGCTGGAGTGTCCATGCATGAAGGACTCGTGACCTTTATGCTTTCACACGTCCTAACTGCTCCTGCAGGAAACAGCAATGCACTCCCTGTCTCCAGAGATGTGTGTGCAGTACATTGTGTGACAGAGAGGCATTGACACCTTTCCCTTATCTTCATCCAAGACCTGACAACTCAACCACACCGAGTGACCTTCAGACGCCACGACTCATCCTTACGCCCCAACAGTTAATCTTCCGTTTTGGCAACCGGGGCAGCACTTGTAACCTTTTCCACTTTTGGTGTTCTCACGTAGTTGCCATTTTATGCAGCAAAGAGAGAGAAAGAAGTACACCCCCCACCTACACCACCACCACCTTCCCTTCTTTTAATCAGAACAGTGTGTGCTGACGCCTTGAAAAAATGTCATCCTACCTGCCATGCCGCTGTGTCAGCCCCCACCACTCTCCTCCTTCCCTCCTCCTTACTCTGTCAGTTCTGAGTTTACAGTTTCTTAGCCACCTAGCTGTACAAGAAAGGAGGAGATGCATCATCCCTCTATCAAGGTTCATTCAAGAGTCCCACTAGGAAATTGATTGCACTTTGGAGGAGGCTGTTGCAAGGTGTAAGCAGGGATAATCTCATTGCACAGCTGTTAAATTAACTTAAAAGGAGGAGAATTTAAGTAGAGCAAAAGGCCCCCAGCTTACCATGCAGTGTCTGAAAAGTCAAAGAAAGGTACCGTCTTTGTATATTAGTGGTTCCCCTGTATTGTTGTTTATTTTCTTTCCACAAAGCAGAAGAATTCAACGTGACTGCCTTTGCAAGTCAAGAATAAGCCTATTGGTTTCCTTGTAAATAATATGGCAGATTAGCAAAAATAAGCAATCACTATTAAACAAACATGGAGCCCCAAATTAACACAAATTAGAATAGACTTTGAATTCATCAAGTCACTTAGCCAACAACATTAATGTAAACAAAGTCATTTGCATACTTGTGCAGAGGACATGGGGAAGTTGATTCACATCGTTTGCACCTTGCTAATAGTCTTGATTAACGCAATCACCCTACAGGAGTTGAGTGCCCCAAGGTCACACTCATGCATCTTTTGTCACAGGATTCATTAACAGGGCAATAAGCTGTTTATGAATTGGAAATAAAGAAAGGAAAATATCTTTAATCAGTGGATGATTAAGACATGCTGAAAACCATAAATGACCTGTAATGATCTCTGATCCACTGCTCATGTTGTATTGGTGTAATCTTTTAAAGACTGTCTCTGTGGTCATTTTGAAGTCTTTAACTCTGTGAAATAGTATTGAAAATACAAAATTCCTTCTGTTGAATACCATTAGTCACGAAGAGTCCAATTTAAGTTAACCAATAAGGGTCTGCTAAGAGTATCTTCCTATCACATCAAGTTTATATTAACTCTCAGTCTGATATACCTTAATTAGCAAATTCAATTTAGACATATTTGACAGATAATTAGTTCTGCAATAAGATAATAAAAACAATATCACACATAATTTGCGGGTTGGCCATGGACAGCGAAAACATTTTTCACAACTGCGTAATTTCGTTTGATTTAAATTGTAATCTGGTTCATTTTCCCGCTTGGTGCAATTCATTTGGAAAGGTGTGAACAGTAATCACACTCAGGTGTGGACCCAAACAAACACTGGAGCAGTTTGTGGTGGAAATGTGACCTTGATCCAACTTGAGTACTTTGAGCTAATTATTAGCTCTCTCACTTGTCTGAAGGCAACACGTCTTTGCAATGTGTGAAGCAGTATAGTATTTTCCTTGAAGTGCATTGGGCATTCTGCTGGTACACTTTTGTTTGCTATATGACCCACATAAGTACCAACTGTGCCGTTGCTCCATGTTAAATTGCACAGCAATGTTACTCTCACAGAAATATGCTCTAGTCCAGAACACAGGACCTTTTTCCTGTATTTACTTTCTTGCTCCGGCCCCAAACAATGCGTGGAGTAAACGTTCTAACGTGGTTTGTAGTGAGCTTGGATTCTTCTCTGTGTGAAAAGAAATCGAACCAAGTGGAAAAACGCTCCAAGGTTATAAACTCATCAGCTGATTTAGATCAGAGCAAACCAACTACAGGTGTGAAAACAGAAAAATGCAATTTTCACATGACAGCGGCACTTTAATGCCCTATTGCATCTGCAGAACAGCACTTGAGAAAGGACAAAGCTGCTTCAAATAGGCTCCATATCAACTCTTAATATGTTTTCAGTCACTGAATAATAATAATTGAAACAGCTGACTGCTGTTTGTTTCATTGACACAGCCGTTTAAACACTGACAGCTTTGTTTTTTGGGAATAGTTTACAGTGTTTAATTGGAGCGAAACAGAAATAAATAAAGGGTTGATATTGGAAGCAGCTTTAAGGTGTATTCAGATTGGTTGCAAAGTGAGTTTTAGCCTCCATTTTTATTTGTTGTCGACGAACAGCCAATGTACAGACTTTATAGATGTTACCTAGCAACATTCACTCCGACCATGTATGGAATGTCTGTGTGTATGTTTGTGTGACAAAGAAAAACGTAGTGTTCTCACAGTGGATTATACTGTAGCTCCTACAAAAGTTTTTTTTAATAGACAGAAAAAGGCAACAACCCAAAGAGTCCATTTTCTTTTTCTCTCTTTGAGTGTGTTTTCCTGCACCTGGCATAAATAGAGGATGCGATGTTTGTCTGTGTGATCTTAAAACCTGCCACGAACCCTTGTCCAGTTTATTCCTCCCAGTGTCTTCATTTTGTCAGCAAAAAAATGCAAGAAACTTTGAGGTTTCATTGATTCATCTTCACCTTAAAGTTTCCCTGTGGAGTTTTCTTTAAACCAGCAAAAGTTATGTTTACATTAAGCATTTCTGAGAAATGTGTTGAATGTATTTTCTTCATCATGAAACACTTGCAAAGCTGATTATTTTAAACATTTTATAGCGTGCAGTGTTTTCATCCATGTTCATTAGCTCAAAGTCTTCTTCTTCACTACCTTTCTTGGGTCATTGCTATGCTTCTTTGCATGTTATTGTCACCACCAATAGTGTGGAACCGGTGGCAGGAATTAGTATTTTTGCTCTGTGCATTCGTGTGCATGTGCATGATACAAATAAAACAAAACCCCTCATATAAACCCCCTCTTGCTCCATAGCGTTTCAAGTGGTCAGGATCTCCTTTCATTTGCAGCATCTGCAACATTCACATCTGTTTGAATGGAGAACTTTACTCTAAAAGCTGTCCTGCACTGAGTCTGAACACACTTTTAGAGAGGTTGACTTGGGACTAGAAGCTCACGTGAAAGCAGCATTTGCCTTTGCTTAATTGCCACTGTTGATGTGCCCCTGAGTATGGCCCACAACCCACAACTGTTCCACTTATCTAGTTTATTGTGCTTCTGCTATTGAATGGGACCATTGGTTCATACTGCTTTACTGAGTGAGCTGTTTGTATCTTTTCAGATAAATCATGGATGCACACCCCGGAAGCACTGGCCAAGCATTACATACCCTACAATGTCAAGGTAGGTTTCACCAGCAGCCTGTTGCATTGCAGTGACCATCGATAGAGCTTTGTGTCTGTAAAATAACTCAACACAAAAAGACCAGAGAGGCATTTTGCTGTGTCCTAAGTGAAATATAGTGTGTGGTGGTAGCTTCCACCTTCCTGTTGATTTGCACCCTCTCTGTCAGGCCTATCAAACCAACAGCTCTCAGTCCAGGTATTCCATGATGCATTTCTCCTGAGACAACAAGGCTTTTAATCATTCATTTTTTTGTTTTATAAGTTAAAGCTGCATAAAGTTTTGGCACCGGATGGAGCCACCAGCACTCCCCAACACTCTTTGTCCCTTCACAACATCTGTTTCAATTCCAATTTACATTCTTTAAGAATGGATGGATGGTTTTTTTTGGATGCCATCACACCTTAAGTATGAACTGTCTAACTGTATATTCTTGGATTTACCTTCTTGAGCAGCTGTGCTGTGATGGGGCAAATCGTCCTTGTCACACTTTAATTTGAAAGACTTTCTCTGTTCTAGCCCTCTTGATTTGGTTATTAATGTGTGTGTGTGTGTGTGTGTGTGTGTGTGTGTGTGTGTGTGTGTGTGTGTTAACATGGAGTGTTTATGCAAATTGTTCATGCTTCTGTCAAATCCAGACATGAAACTTGAAATGGCTTGTTACAAAACAAAAAAATATTTTTCAAATATCCACAAACATACCTTAAAAGAGGACCTGGCCACCACTTTACTTTCAGACTGGTTATCTGCTTAATTTCGATTAAGAGTTTCTCTCATATGAGCTGCTGTCAGACTTCATCCTGAGCTTCAGAAATGTTATGATGGAGCTGAGGTGGAACTCCAAAACCACCACATCCCCTGAACTGCTGAAGTTCCCTTATTGTATAAAGCACTTATCTAAAATCAAAGTGTATTGTCAGCTTTCACTGATGAGTTCCCTGTCTGGGTAAATTTGCTGAGATCTGAGTGGAGGGAATGAGACAGCCAAAGTGCTGAGTCCATGCTCGGCCCATTCTCCCTGCTTTAAGCAATCAGAATTGTTGAAAACAAGCTCAGTTTACTGCACAATCATCTTACTAGTGTCTTGAATACTTTTGATTTGATGGCAGTTCTAAACCACTTACAATATGTGTCCCTTCTCCTGACCCCAAACGTTTTCCTTCAGGCTTTCTGGAACTAATCCTTAGATGAGGACTGTTGCTACTAATGAGACCACTAGGTTCATGTTATCTGTATTTGTCTACATTTTTCTGTTTAACTCTGAGTACTACAAGACAACAAGAAAAAGACATAAGAATATATAAGAAATAAAGGATTCACTATTTCAAAACCAAATTTATATTCATATAAACAGCATTAAGATCCTCATGTTGTAAAATAACAGTTGCTTTTAGGACTGAAACTTGTGATTGTTTTCTATAAAGATTAATCTGCTGATCAAGTTTTCATTTACTGTATGAATTGTTTAGTCTATGAAATGTTTGAAAATGTTTGTTTTGTTGACCAACACTCCAAAGCCTAGATCAATAAGTATTCAATTATCTAAAACTTAGAACTACATTGAAGTGGCTGGGATCAGATCGGAAACAACTTAACTTATGAATTATCAAAATAGTTTTTATTATTTTTCAGACAATCAATCAATTAATAGTTTCAGACCTAAATGCTTTATTTTAGTGGTCAGTAATTTGATTTGATTTCTAGAGAAATTGCCTAAATAAAACTTGGGGGTAGGATTTGGGGAACTTGGACATGATGTCAGTTCTCATAAAATATCTGCTGCGTTCCTGCTTGAAAGTATCTCTTTCACAGAGAATGTACTGTATTGTCCAGGTCTGCTGGTGTGTTACACTGATGCAAAACTGATAGCTGCAATGATGAGTCAATTCAGTCGATTGACAGACTTTTCTTGCTTTTCTTTGTTGAATATGGCAGTAAACTGAATATCATTGGGTTGTGGACTGTTGGTTAAATAAAATAAGCTCACTGAATACATGTTGTTGGCCAGTGGGAAACTGTAAAGCCAATTTTCACTGTTTTACAGCATTTCATTGACAACGCAATTAATCAAGAGTCCCCAAATTAATTACTATGGAACAGAATTGTTAGTTGGTCCCCTAATGGATACTGAGTAGCCACATACTGTGTGAATAAAGAAACTCCACAAGATGGATCTGTTGTTTCATGGTTATGCCCAATTGTTACCCTGTCATCAGCGAGTCTCAGCAGCAGCCAGGATTTGTCAGTCCAGGTGGAATTTTCCTGTTCTCAATTTAATCAGCTCTATGTTCCTGTTCGGTGACAGCAGAGACTGTCATATTCTCCTATAGCCCACCTGTTCCACTGCTCTGTCATGTCTTTGTTCTCAGAGGTCCTCGTTCACTTGGCTGTTGTACAAAGCTGTTATCAGTGTGTTTTGGGCGCAGCTTCAATGAGTTTCTGCTGACCTCTGTTATCAAGTGTTATTGGCCTCTGGACTACACAAAAAAAATTATGAGAGGCTTCTGATTTGTTTGGATCACTGTGTCTAACATCAACAATCATACCACACTCAGAAGTCACTTAGATTGCACATGACACCAACACATGACCTTTCTGAAACTGTCAGAAAAAACCCAGCACCTTACCATCAAGAGGAGTGAGCTCTGCATGGACAATGAGGTGGTAGCAGTCCCTTTAAGCTAAGGTGTAAATCCTGACTGTGCGGAACGAGGGTGCAGGGGTGGTTCATTTTTCAGCTGCATGCACCAGTTGATGGATGAGCCTCCAAGCTTGGTTTAGCTTGTGAAACCTCCCCAGTCGTAGCAACGCGCTGGTCAGGAACAAGTGCTTCTCCATTCTATTCTGGGCATCTGTCAGTGGCACTCTCAGACATGTCCTTAAGTGCGTAGAGTACATTTGTCACACCGGTGCATGGGGCTGACACTTTCATATAAAGCCTCAATCTGTTTGCTGGCTCTTTTGATGAGTGCCATTGTTGTTGTCGTTTCTCCTGCCTCATTGCATTTAGTAATGTGGGAAAAAGTCAAAAGTTCCATGTAGACATACTCTGTTACTTCAAAAGAAATATTGCAGGTTTAATTACTTACATATTTTTTTAATAAAAATGTTTTAATATTGGCTTGAACACACTGCTTCACAAAGCGTCTGAATAATAGTAACTAATTGCCAAGTTCATTAAATGCTCTAAACGTTAGTGTGCAAGACAGACAGTGTAGCATAATTCCATAGAAAGAATACACAAGGACAAAGTAAATGGACATTAGCAAAGGCAAGTCATGAAAAGCTTCAGACAGAGTTTAGCTGTGTCTGTATGAGCTGTTTGCTGTGCTCCAGTGGGAGACATTATTATTTCCCCCCCTAACCTTTAAGGGGCTGACACCAGTGTTTATGAAGTCTGATATTGGAACAGGCTACACACATTAAGCTCAGGAGGCACTGAAGCAGTGTGTGTGACTGGAACAATTACTGCTGTTTGCTGCCAGATGGAAAACACGATGTTCAGGCACAAAGGTTAATGGCTCCATCTGTCGGCGAATGGCAGAAGTGCTGCTCCAGTGTGTGTGTGACAGTCTGTCTATGTGCGTTCCTCACATACACGAGGCATGCGTTGTACCTTAGCAAGTGAAATTGCTTAAGATGCTAAATGTCTCTGAAGGATGTCTGCATGAATAATTTGCTACAAATGTCATCGACATTGATTTGAACTTACAATAAGAAACACCACATTATACGTATGTGATTGGTATGCTAATGTTAAGGACATACTTGTTATCATGTCCAATGAAAGCATGCTTCTTTCACCTTTATGTGCCATTTAATGCACCAAACACTTGCATATCTACAGTATACTATATGTCTTTGTTGTGTTACTGACATATCATAGATGAATGTCTTTTTTGTTTTCTTTCCAGTTCCTTGGAAACGCAGAGGTTGAAGCCCCAAAAGGCACTGAAGTTGTGAAGGATGCAGTCAGAAAGCTAAAGGTAAAGCCAGTCCTCAGAGTAAGCTGTAGCCTAAAGGACAGAAAAGTGTTCCTGAGTGACTGGATTGGATAGGAGTCTAAGTGGGGGGGGTAACAAATGCTCCCCTCCCTTACCTGCAAGGTGCCCTTGTAGTTTCTCAGCTTCGGAGTGTGGATGCCTATAACAGCAGTTTGCTCAGCCTTCCCCCTGTAGATGTAAAATTCAATAAAACTGCCATGAAACTTGTTGTTTCTTACACTGAGCTTAAATCTTCCAACCATAACATTTTGTTTTGAAATACCAACATACCCATTTACCATAATAAGTCACTTTATTGAAGCACAGGTACTTTAATATACACTTGCAGAACTCAGTGACACATCATAAAGACTGACACTTAATATTCTCCACCACTGGCTCCTGAAATAAATTAGAAGATCAAATTAGATGCTGCAGACTAGATTTGCATATTAATAGGAAAAAGGGAGATTTCTTGAAACAAGCTCTTAATCTCTTAATACTAAATTGCACTGTTAGCATCCATTAAAGTGGTTCAAATTATTATATGTAATGTGTAGGATGTCGCTTGTAGTAACAAACACACAGGGATTTACTACCAACTTTGCAGTTCCCCTCAGCTCTACAGAGTATTTTAGTCTCTTTTAGCTCATTGTTTTAGGTTCTTTAGCCCTCTCTTTCCTCTCTCAGAGACCTTGTTTCCTACTCTGAGACCATGATAACCCCTCTGTAGGCTACAGAGCTAAAAGGACAGTCCATTTTGCAAATAGGCAACTGCTTGCTATCATTAGAATCAGAATTTAATGGCCAGGTATGTGTACACATACAAGGAGTTTGACTGTAGTAACTCAAGCAGCAAGTAAAATCAATGATTGCAGATTTAACCTTGCTTCAAACCTGCATTATTTGATTGTTTTGGTCGCTGGAAACCCAACACTGACATGTTATCACACTTTAAACTTGTGTGTTAGCTACTTTTAGCTCTGTTTTTGTCTCCGCCACTCCAATTCATGAGGGAAAAGTCTGGCTCTTTTTAGCTGCTACATTCTGCTCGCTAACTTGTCTGTCTGCCATTTAGGTCTGGACAGGTAGGGTAGGTTTTGCTCAGAGCTTTAGCTGAAAACAACCGCTGCCTGGTAACAATGCTGAGACTAAACCAAAGCAGTTAAATTGCAGGCCATAAAAACCAAAACAATGGGCTGAAAGATTATAGGTAAGGATATATAGATTAGAGTCTGGTGATAATTTAGTGACTCTTATGTACTGCAGATTAAGCCATATAGTGATATTGTATTTCTAGTAAACCATTAAACATATTAAAAATAACAAACACACAGTAAAATATATATTTACATGTTACCTTACACATAGGCTAGTGTAACTTCTAATTTAACTAGCACCCAAATTAGTCAGCACAATACTCACAAATCACAGTCACTTGCTTGTGGGGATTGCAACATGGTTGTGTGCATGTTGCAGTGACCACAAGTTGTGATGACATTAGCAGTGCAGTGCCAGCCCTTAAGCATGGGAACAGCCACAACTCAGGCCAGTTCTCTTTTCTCACAGCTTCTTGGTAATGTGGCTTTGCTCGCTGCCTGCTGGCCTCTCCCCTGTCTTCTCCTGCCAAGAGTTGAATCTGTGAGGCCACTCGTAGGGGAGGACTGTTTTCCCAAACCCATACCTCTATTGTTACATTACATTTGATCTCCAAAGCTTGTTTGGAGACCAAGGCTTCCATGGTTACCCTCCCAGATGCACTGGCAATTAGGACAGGCTTAGTTATCGTTCCAACGATCCTGTCAGGGAAAGAAGTGTTGGTAGTAGAGTGCCCTGGAAGGCATGGGCCTGCGGTTTAGGTCAGATACTATAGTCTCATATCAGTTAATAAATTCTAGTGTTTTTTCTCAAGCAAGATACATTTCTGTGTAAGACACACTAAGTGTTTGTTCATGCTCTTCTTTGCAGGCCCTGGACAAGTAAATGTCTTAAATTATAGAAGCTTAACTCAGGGCCTTACAAGGCCTTGATTAGAAGTTGGAACAACTCTTAAGTATCTTATTGATAAACACACATACACACATGTGTTTCTGTCTTTACAAGGTTCCACGTTGAAAATTGAAATCAGGAAAATGTTAGAGCTGCCGATTCAATCTTCTTTCATTTTTATGAGACTTCTGACTCATAAAATATAGACTGGAGACTTCTTAAACATATATCTCTATCTATATATGTCTATATATATGTGTGCGCATGCGCTTATAAGTGCGTGCTGCCCGATACGGTTGCTCCGCTCGTCTTACTTGCTCTTTTAAATCTTTTTGTTATTTAACTTTGTACTTATGGGTTTTTTGTTTGGTG
>JAVQJL010062364.1:0-30695 GCA_036024295.1 Nannoperca obscura | reverse complement strand
GAGAGAGAGAGAGAGAGAGAGAGAGTGTTGGCAGAAGCAGCACAAAAATCAATATTAGGCTGACAAATTAGAACGTGAACAAATGAACGATCCTTGTTTGTATGCTTACTGAAATGGCACATTTTGTGATTTATGTGTTTGTGTGTGTGTGAATGTAAAGCTGGCTCCATCTGGCTGAGGGGGTCATGTCCCTGCAGAGAAGCGCAGCTTTAGCCAGACTGGCACCAGAGCTCTTTTCCTGTGCCCTGACTAACAGGCTGTGCTCACAAGGAACAAACTGGCAGGCCGAACACATGATGGTGTGTTTGTGTTGGAAATGCCACCTCGTGCCCCTTTCTATCCAAGCCAAACAGCACTTGGGTACGTGATGCAAATCTGCCAACATCACTTTCACTGTGGAGGAGAGGACATCCGCAAAGACACGGGAAAAGACAGCTTTTGAAAAGAGTTTTTTGTTCAGATTTAAAGCACGGGGAAACGGGGAAAGCTTCTGCCTTTGACTTTATAATGAGTCTCAATAGAGTTAAAATCAGTGTCCCAGAAATATAAACAGAAACAAAGCTTTTTTATGTGCAACAGAGCAGGTATCGTTTCCTGGACCTTATGGGATGTCCATTGAGTCACTAGACATTTCCACTCACATATCTCAAAGTCAAATTTTTTATTATTATTTTTTTAAATCTCACTAACGCAGACTAAGACACACATAACAAGGCAAAACCCCTCGACCAACTACCATACCCGTCTATAAGGCTGTGATGATTAGGTAAGAGCTGAAGGTTGCCTAGCAACAAGGCTAAGGTGTAGCAAGGTTAATATTTGCAAGCCAGGTGTTATTTCATGTGATGAAAAGCCAGCAGTATAACAAAGTCCATTCCATCACAAAAGAATCCAAAAATAGAAGATTTCTGCTTGAGCAAGTAAGATTTCTCACCTCCTCTCTCACACCAGACTGGCCAATCAGAGGCCAGATTGTGGTCAGTTGACAGACAGCAGGTACCGGTTACAGTCAGACTACTGTATGCATGAGTGTGTAAAGTGTGAGTGTGTGTTTGCAGGATGAGCCAGAGAGCCAAAAGGCTCTCAAACAGATGAGGCAAGAGAGGCAGCTGCCCACTCAACGAAGGCTCTCTTCCCATGGAAAATAGCCCTCCATCTGCTGTGTGTCAATGCGAATGTGTGCGTGTCATGCTAACTAGCTGGTCTCTCTCTACCTGTGAATTTGTGGAACAACATACACTTTCATGCACACCTTCCTAGCCAGGCTAAGCCCAGGCAGGGTTCAGTTGGCAGGCCAATTTACAGGGCTGCAGAGGGTTGGAGACGAGATCAGCACACAGCAAATGACTTCCTCAAGGACAAATAAAACCATCTCTCATCACCCTGCTCATCCGTGTTCCTCTCAAAGTTTAATTGGACATGGTCGACGAGTGAAGGGAACAAATTTCCACAGACATTTAACAACGGAGAGGAGATGGCAAGAGAGGAGATAACGGCGTCTTGGCGATTATAGCCATCAATCACAGCTGATGGGAGGAATTATAGCAGCTTTGTGGAAGTGAGTGAACACAATCTGATGACTTGTACCATCAGCGAGTGAGTGGGCCATTGTTTTAATCAACACGGTGCCATGGCGGTGATTAGTCTTATTCAGAGAGGAATTCCCATGTCAGCAAGGGACTCGGGAGACGCCAGCTGAGTAGGTGACTCGCTGGTGACTGCAGTGTGAGTATATGTGAGTAATCACGTCCGCTGTGTACAAAAGGTAAATGTGTGTGCATACATGTACTGTATTTGTGTGTGTGTGTGTGTGTGTGTGTGTGTGTGTGTGTGTGTGTGTGTGTGTCTCTGGAGGCACAGCTGGCTTATGTAACCTCCATCATCATCTCATGCAGCTCCTGTTACAGATGCCACTCATTACATAACCCCGTCAGAATAAAAGGATTAATCAAACAATTCACAGGCTTGCTCTGAATGCTTGTAAAGCTGTCAGTCCTCTCAGTCCGCCCGACAGCGGGCGCAATTTGTTGGTGCTGCTCTCCTGAGGAAATCTACGTAATTCAATTCTCACTCAACAAACACCATAATGGACAGGATCATCTCCCCGATCGCTTATGCTGTGCCAAAAAAAAAAAAAACCTTCAACACCAATCTGCATCTTATTTACATCATCACACTGCTGAATGGGGTTACTGATCTGCTCAGTAGGTGGTGGTGACTCAGTGACTTGCTCAAAGACACTTTAGCAGGGTAGTTCACTCACACTGCAAATGGGGTCTAAGATCTACAACTGAACAAGGACTTTGTGGTTATGAGAAGAGAGATATTTAAGGGATTCCCGAACTTCTTTTAAAGTCCTTTTAAATACTTTTAGGCATTTGTTTGGTGAGATTTAAATACTCAAAAATAGATAGCACAGTCTAATTTGTCAAAATCATTTGTTTAAATCAGTGGATTGCCAATATTTATGGTATGAGCTATAAATTAAGGAATCTTTTTGTGACCAGTTGTCACAAGTTGCATATGCCTGTAAGTTGTGACCAGAACTGATTTGACCTTTTAACCTCCCTGTGTTTCCGGTGGAGTGTTTGACCACTATTAACGCAATGGAGAAATGTTTTTATGTGCATGTCCCTTTGTTGTTTGCGCACATGCTGGGCTCATACACCGAAAAAGGTCTCTGCGAGCTTCCTAATGCTTCTGCATTTTTCGGGCCATAAAGTACCCGCACTGGAGTCCTCCTCCAGCCGATCTGCTTGAGAGCATGCCACTCTGACTTCCTGTCGGCTCGCCGCACACATGAATGGGATAAAATAATTTAATCACGCTTCTCTTCTTGACTTTCCAAGTTTTACTGGAGTGAATGGATCAAATTCTAATAATAAATCATGTCGGAAGGGTTTGTGATGCTCAGAAAAACATTTCTCATGGTTGTGTTTGATAAAAATGCCTTTTGAGCCAGTGTGCTTCACACACTGTGCAGCCACTACAACAGAAAAGCTTTACAGCCCAGTGTCATTCCTGGAGGCTTGGTGTCGGACTTGTGGTTACATTTAAAGTGACGGTTAGCTACCACAAAAATCCCAATGAAAACAGTCATAAAAACTAATATGGTATGTTATTATATTTATATGATAACTAATGGGCTAACACTATTAGGGTTTTCCTCAGGATGTAATAAGTTAATGATAACACAAGAGAGGACCATATAGATGAAGCATAGATAGTTAATAGTTAATAAAGCATCTTGGTGTCACCTGGGACATTTGCAGTTGACCCAGTCATGAGCAGCCTCCAGCGGCGACACACCCTTTCCTGTCAGAGACGGCAGCTTTGGTAATGTAACTGGTAACTCCTCCTCAGGGACAGCAACTGGACCACAAGACCCACAATGCACCACTGGGATGGGTGTGCCCCAGTACCGCTGTCTCGATATCAACCAGTCCCTGAGCTTGGAGCTGGTAAGGTGGCCGCCAACCTTCTGCTTTCTGGCCTTCTGGGTAATGGAGTCAAATGCCTGCTCTCTGGTGAGGCCTGAGAACTGCAGTAAGAGGAGGACAAAAGAGAGGAAGAAGAGAATTACATTTTTTTTTCTTCGATAGAGAGAAGGCATACTAGAGTAATAATCTAATAATCAGGAGACATTTGCATTCCATCAACGGCGTGGTCATCATCAACTGCTGACCTCATCAGAGTTCATCAGAGT
This sequence comes from Nannoperca obscura, assembly GCA_036024295.1. NCBI lineage: Eukaryota > Metazoa > Chordata > Actinopteri > Centrarchiformes > Percichthyidae > Nannoperca > Nannoperca obscura. The sequence continues at coordinate 26,989 of JAVQJL010062364.1, read as the reverse complement.
TTCTGCCCCTCCTTCGTCGCTTTTCAGCACTGTGGTCCAACTCAGGTTTAGAGCTCTGGCCACAGACAGATCCTCCTCACTGCAGTCTGGCATACCTGTCAGACACAGGGGCAGCACAAATATGTAAAAAAGTCAAAAACAACACACAAAAATGGACTTACAAAGACACACACATGACCAATCTCCTGAGGAAGTACAAACACCACCTCAGGGAGGTTTCCCTGTTAGATGGTGTTAAACTTGTTTTGATCGTTAACAGTCCCTTGGGGTCCCCCACCTCCACCTCCACCTCCCTGTCAAACACCCACTGGTTTCACATCATAACGACATCCACAATGGGGCCATTTTCAAAATGTTAGAAATGTTAAGGCAGCACCTTTTGCACAATCAAATCAACAAAAATGTAAACCTTTTTCTGGTTCTCATCTTTGTTTACATCTCACTCATGTTTGACACTGATTTAATAAGGGATAAGTGGTTATTCAACTCATCAATGTGTTCCTGCTCGTTCATATATTGAGCCTCTATTTATAATATCAGCTCAAGGATGCATACAAATTACTTTCTTATTGAACAGCTACAATTTCTAGGTGATTGTGAAACACACACACACCAATAACTCACCAATCACGGTATCCAGATAGCCATCAAACGCTTCCTTGTGTGAGATGACCAGGGGGACCTCGTGGCCGGTGAACAGGTTGCGAGCGGTGACCTCTGTCAACGAGTCTGGAGAGCAGAGGGCAGGAGGTGTGAGAGAGGCAGTGCTGCTTCCCCTGGTAGCTCATTATTAAAACTCATTTACCACTGAGTCAGGGAACACCTCAAGGGAATCCCAATTAACATACACTAAATCCACTGCAGATGATCCATACCTTGACATTGCCAAACATGCATCTATCATACAAGAGTATCTCGATCATTACGTCGGAGTCAAACAAGCAGCCCGTCCCCGTCCCACCGCCCTCGCGGTATCTTTGTACTAATTATCCGGTTAATCAGCTTCTTCCTTCAGAGGGACGGCATCACGTGTGACGTCTTCATGGTTGTTTATATCAGCAGTAATAAAGAGACAGACTGGAATCTTCTTCTTGATATGCATCATACAGGTGATATGGAATATATGTAGACAAAGACAGTATAAATCTTAACTGAAATGCCCAAAAAACGGTTGTTTATTAGGCACCTGTCGATAAAGAACACACAATATGCAAAGGATCACAACCTTTGCAAATGCTGACATGCAGGTGTAGAGGATGTAGAGATGCAAAGCAAGGAAAGATCTAAATGCTCACCTCTGCCCGGCTGAAAGGCTTTCTCCAGGGCAGGGCGGATTGAGCTGCTACCGTGCAGCAGTCTGTGGGAGGGCAGGATGGCCAGGTAAGCCGCTCCGAACACCATCTCTGGGGAGGAGCTGTAGGCTGACAGGGTCTCCCCCGTCTCCTCCCCGTTCACCTGGGAGATGAGAGAAGAAGCATGTGGGAACCGCTTAGCGTCTAGCCACTTTCTGTAGCGCCATTAGCAGGTCGAAGTTTTCACTCATCCAGTGAAATATCTCAACATCTACTATATGGATTGGCACCAAATGTTGTACAGCCATTCACGTTTCCCAGATGATGTATCCTATTGACTTTGGTGATTCTATCTGTTTTCCTCTAGCGCCACCATGAGGTTCACATTTGTGGTTTTTAGTAAATTGTGGATGGATTGCCGAGAACACACACTGATGTTCTCCTCAGGAAGCATGGTAATAACGTTGGTGATCCCTCACCTTTTCCTCGGACTAAATACTTGAAAGAATAATGGAATACCCACCAGCATCAGCTGTGTTTTCTGTTTAGTGCTAATTAGCAAATATTAGCATGCTAACATGCTAAACTCAGACGGTGAACATGGTAAACATTACAACTGCTCAAAGATAGCTCAAAGCACCACTGTGTCTAAGTACGCACATTACCCTGTGAAGGGCATTTGTCATCATTTTTCAAATTTTATAGCATAAATGATTAACAAATAAACGGATAAATTGTCCATTGGAGCCTCAATTCAATACATAGAGTCTTGGGCTGTGAGATGTATGCAACATGAGCTGTACGTAGCTCTTTGATGCATAATAAGGCTACAATGTTTTTAATCCTATAATTATTTATAGATGACACATTCATTCTAGGGGGTTCTAGGGTAATTAGTATATGTCATGTTGTAGAAGACATACTAAGGCATATCTGGGGCATATCAGGGGAGATAATTCAATGAAGAGTTCCTGTGACAGTGTATAATGTAATATAAGACAAACAGCCATCCAATTAACTTTAATACCCCTGGTTTTTCTGATTCTACAGTTTAATCCGCTCATCAGAGGGCTTTTTGCGACCGCTTGAAACGATAAACGTGTGAAAACCTGTAAATATGGCTCTCAGAAAACTCAATAGAAACTAATCTGTGACATCATCTGTTGGGGTAAATTGCCACTTGCAGATGGATGCAACTGCTGAATGCAAACAACAAAGTGAAGATTTTTATGTTTTGGTACATGATTTTTAATGGAAATACATACATAAACAGAGAATGCAAAATAAAGCAAGCAATCAGTGCTTGGGGAGAAAGAGATGAAAAACAGAGAAGGGCATGGGGAGCAACAAGGAAACAGGTGGTGGGAAAGGGTTGAGAGATTGAAAGAAAGCGAATGAGGAATGAATAGAAAGTGAGCAGGGGGAAGGGAGCTGAGATTCACCTTGAGTTTGAAATCAAAGTAGCAGCCGGTGCACTCTCCAATCCAGTTTGCCTGCATGGCTTTGACTCCGTACCACTCTGGAAGGTCTGCCAGGGAGTTCAGGAGAGGCTGGAGGAGGGAGACAGAAATAAAGACACAAGTTTACTACTTTGTTCAAGTTTGGAAAGAGCTAATTTTCCACTTCGCTGTGTAAAATAGATTTTTTTTTGTAAGGTGGCAGTCGGTCCCTCATAAGTATGTGGCTGTCTAGGATAATGCAGTTGACTCCAACTCAGTGTGGACTCTTTCAAAGCCTAGCCAATTTATTTTGACAAAGCAGCAGAGCCGACCAGGTCACATTATGCAGACAAAGAGGGATTTTCAAAAATCCTGACCTCCATACGCCCTACTTTTCTTGATATCACAAAGCAATCGCCTATAAAGTGAGCACTCTCTCTTTCTCACACACGCAGTCACACGCACGCCCGCTTCGCACGCACACACACACACACACACACACACACACCAGTTATTCTGCATCATTAAAGGAAGCTATGCATATCAACTAGGCTCGGGCCAAAAAGCCACAGCTGGGCCAAAACCAAAGATGTTTTAACTCTCCATTTCCTTTTCAGTCTGTCACAATCTATTACCCACAATCCCCCTCACGGTGCTGCTCAGCATGCAGTACCTCATCACAGCGATATCAGTACAAACATAAACACTGGCTATAGTCATCACTAGCACGACTGCGGAGTGTGTCAGTTATGGATTTTCTCCAGAGTGGGAGAAAAAGAGACATAAAACCCAATGAATCTGTGGCGATGGAGGAGACACAGCCAAACAAAAGATGTTACCAGCAGCGGCGACAGCAGTGACTGACAACTGATGATGGCTTTAAAGACGGAGGCAGTAAATGCTTTTATTTTCCTGCACCAGAAAGTACAGTTTGGCACAGAAGCAGGAGTAACTGAAAGATGTACAGCAAGGACAGGAGTCTCCATGGCAACTAAAAAAATGCTTGACAAAAAGCATGGTATAGCAATAACCGAGGATTGTGTGTGTGTGTGTGTGTGTGTGTGTGTTAGAGAGAGAGAGAGAGAGAGAGAGAGAGAGAGAGAGAGAGAGAGAGTATCTGACAAAAATATTACACAATGAAGTGATACAAATTCAAGAATTTGAACCAGCAACCTCCAAGTCACAAGTTGTCTGTGGTTAATGTAACAAAACACCTCTAGAAGCTACGCTGATATTGGAGCAGTATCATAGTTGAACTATACACTGAGCTCTCAGTATGTGAATCATTTAGATGTCAGTGCAGTGTAATAGACAAGCAGCATGTGCGCCTGAGTGCAACAAGTGTGATTATGCATGAAATTGAAAACTCTGTTGTTGCCACGTGATCATTTTACATCCTGCACGCTCCACTTCATAAAAATCCATCTTATGCAGTCCTCTGCGTCCTGGCAGAAACAATACGGTTACGATTCATGAGGAGACTCTTTCGGTGCAGTTTGCAACAACCTGACAGCACAACTGATGACTGCCGAATAAACATTGTCTGAAATTAATGTTGTCTAACAGACTCGAACACGAGTACATGCAAGCAGAGAAACGCACGCGCAGGAGATCACAGTCCAATTACAGCACTTTCTATTTGGCACGCTCCGGTTTGACACAATCCTCCTTTCTCTCCATCTGTCTTTCTCACTTCTTTTTCCTTAACACCTTCCTCTTCCTTCCTTCCCACTTCTCCATTTGTCAGAGAAAATTAGAAATGCAGGAACACATTGTCACAGTAGGCTGCTCCCACCTCCGCTCACACCTCTGACATGGACAAGCATCGGCGACTTCAGCTAAAACTGGGTGACGCCTGACAGTGGACAAATGTATTTTTTAATTAAAACAGCAAAATTGTCAAAGGAATTAAAAAACCCTCAAAGGAGAAACTTGTGTTTCCACAGGTTTTAGCCCATTTATTATTTTTCCATTATTGAAACAATTTTTTTAAGCATTGAAGGCATTTTTAGATTGATTTCACACCTCAGGCAGAGTTTTGTTTCCTTTTAATTTCAGTGAAGTATTCGCTGCTTTTCTCGGTTTAATATCACTGTGAGCTGAATGTCTTTGTATTTTGGACTGTAGGCCAGTCCAAACAAGACATTTGAAGATGTCACATCGGGCTTTAGGAAATTGTGATTGCATTTTTTCTTTATTGCAAGTTCATAGACCATTGCCTATTGTCTGAAAGTCAAGGGTCTCAGAAAATTTGTTAAGTGCTTTCCACATCCGCACGAAACAAAAACACATTTTCCTCCTCGAAGATCTCGCAGTGTGTCACATGCATGCACCGACATGTCTAACAATGCAAGTGCTGTATGTATAATGCATGAACTGTCTTTCCTGTGGGTGATTCATATAAGTCCAGAGGGGGTAATTTCGCCCTGCAGCCGGCCTGTGCTGTGCTCTCGGTGTGCTCTGCGCTGAAAAGGTGGAGGCTTCTCATCAGCAGGCCAGGCCGCCTGGAGGTATTACCCTGACTCCTGCAAGCCTCCTTCTCCTTGGTCGGGAGACGCCTGGCTACAAATGACGGTGTCCAGGGGTCTGATTGCAGAACCAGAGAGGTAAGGCTGCAGCTACTGCTGCTGCTGAAGTGTCAGCCATGATTGTTATCAGAGGGGTCCGCACACACACATACAGGGCTCTCTCGCTCTCAAACACACAGACATGTGCAAGAGCCATACCTTGGCATAGTTTGTAGTCTTGATGAACCATTGTGTGAGCAGCTTCTGCTCCACCAGGGCGCCAGACCTCCATGAGCGACCATTTTCATCCACCTGCTCATCAGCCAGCACCGTCTGATCAACAGGGTCCCAGTTCACCACAGCCTGGATAACACACACGCACGCACACACACGCACACGCACACACACTTAAAATGAAAAGCCAGAGCTTAGGAAGTAGCTTGGATTTAACAGACCAACAAAAGGCTTATTTGAAGGTCGTCCCATTTCATTAAACACAATCAAAGGGCTTCTACCAAGCTCTCTTCTTTTCAATTCATTCATTTTCTTCCAAGAGTAATGGGTGAGCTGCCTCAATCATTTCTGTAACTGTCAGGGACCTCAAACCTAAACTAATCATATTATTCTTGAAAAAAAAAAACAGAACAAGCACTTTGATGCAAAGAGCATTTGTACCTCTTTCTGATATGCCAGTCCTGCTTCAAAGAGCTTGATAAACAGGTACTGCGTCCACCTGTAGTAGTCTGGAAGACAAGTGGTCACTTCCTGTCAGGAGAAGCCAGAGTCAGGTCAACAGTGAGTGGTGTCACGCACATGCACCAGAGAGCAAACCAGACCTGAAAGCTGCACAACTCTCTGTTTGATGCTCAACTCTCCTTCCGTTCCTACTCACCCGGTCCCAGTTGAAGCAAAGGCCGAGGCTGTCCAGCTGCTCCCGCATGGACTGGATATTACTGAGGAGACGAGGCACAACAGCGTTAAGGTATGTATTAACAATACACGCTCAGAAGAATATATGTGATATTCCATGTACCTTTTAGTCCACTCCTCTGGGTCGAGGCCTCTTTCAATGGCTGCGTTTTCTGCTGGAAGTCCAAAAGCATCCCAGCCCATCGGGTTCAACACCTGTGGGTGCAGTTAGGAGCTCCGTGTCAGTGGTGAAATCATTCGTGATTAAACGTTAAATTAGTCAAGAAACAATTTTGATAATTTATACATTTTATGTCATATATCACAATAAAAACTAAATAAATAAATTAAATATGTTGACACAACAAGCTTTTTTGAAACGTCACCTCAGTCTCTGGGAAATTCTGATGGGCATTTATCAATATGCCTTTGACATTTTATAGACTAACTGATCAAACAATAATCAACTAACAGATAATGGAAATAATCGATTGCTGCAGCCGAATGTTTACACCACAGTCAACTGAAACTTAAAGATTTGTTTTGCGACTGGCTTCCAAACTAGTTGTGATAAATCACTCAGTCATACACGTGTTAAACTCAGAGAGATCTCCCCCCTTTCAGCAGATGAATGTGAAAACCGTCGTCTGGTGTCAAACTCTGCACATACGTCATTCTGTTCAGTTAATGGCAAACATCCAAGGGAAGTAACAATAAGCAAAACACATTTTTGAGTGGAGGGGGACTTTAACAGACACAAAGAATGACGTAAGCTGTCAGCCAAATAGCATTAGGTTCCCCTAACTGCAGCACATGTTGACCCTTATTTGATAATGTGTTGCTTCCTGCTGTGATCTCAACTCCATTACACCAGTGTGGTTAATACATGCAGACAAACAGCAATTTTCATGTAACTGCAGTTGTTATATAATGAAAAAACAAAGGGCTGAGCTTTGAATGGAAGATCAGGATGTGAGAGGTTTGTACTCGCCAGCTTGATGCAAATTACTTAGTACGTTTTTTAACACACCGTTTTCTTAAACAACGTCACAATCTCCTGTCACTTTCCCTCTTTGTCCGCTTTCTCCCTCGATCCCTCTGCACTTTGTATCCACATCCATTTTAGCGCCCCCATCCAACACACACCCTCCTTGACATAAATCATTGTCGACTCCAGGCGACTCATCTCTTTTTCCCTTTAGCTCTTCGGCCGTGTTTTTCTGCTCACTGAGAGAGAAACGAGATGAAAGCGCAGGAGTGGAAGGCGTGAGTAAAGTAGAGGAGAAGCAGAGTGACAAGGAGTCGAGGGCTGGAGAGGATCATTGCATGGACTCTAACGGGTCTGATGTTTCAGACGAATTGGTATCCTTGGTAACTGCATGGGCCTCATTTGTAAAGCCGAGTGCTGGATGGCATTAGGCTAAGAGCGCTCAGCACAGCCGACCACTGTGACGGCTCACGAGGAATACAGGCACACTAAGAGCGAGGCACAAGCCAAAGATAGCCTATAAAAATAACAAAGCAGAAGAATACATGCGCCTCATTAGGATGGAAATGCTACTACGTTGTTTATTCAGTGTAAATATCCCATTAAAGTAGACAGTATTCATGAGGGGATGTTACAGGAACCGGCTGTGATGGACAGGCTGAATTAGTGAGCTCAATCCTCAAAGTTCAAAGAGAGCGGCAGAGGCACATTATCTTTTCACAGCTAATAGCTTCAGCTCCACTTACGTCCACACAAAAGGTGAATACAAGTCACTCTTTACTAACCTGTTATCATGGAGACTGACAGTACATTATATGAGTGACAGGAGGCAGTGGAAGATGGATGTGGGAGTCAGTGTAGGCACATTTTATGACTATCTGTCCACAGCAATGTGGAGCAAGTCAGGGCCAACCTAAGACAGATACATCAATCCACAGCTCCAGGCTCCTCGCGCTGACGACAACAAGGACAGGAGCGTTGGAAGACACTTGATTTTGTGAATGTGGAGCCACTCAGCTACATGCAAGTGTCCACTCACACAGTCGACGCGCCTCTCCATCTGTGGCAGCACTGAAATGCCACTCCAACATTTGTTTCTCATTGCACTACTTGATTATAACTAAACTCTGGTAATTGCTTCAATATGAAACACTTATCTCTTGTTCAGTGGACAGCTTTTTTCATCACCAAACGACCCAAATTATACGAAAAAATAAAATGTGTTTTCTCATTTACTGTAACTTTAGCCACACAGATTGTTGCGGTTTAAAAGAATAGTTTGACATTTTGGGAAATACACTTATTCCCTTTTGTGCCGAGAGTTTGATGACAAGATTGATACCACTCTCATGTTCGTACAGTAAATATGAAGATGGAGCCAGGAGACAGTTAGCATAGCTTAGCAAAAAGACAGAAAGCAGCAGAACACAGCTAGCCTAACTCTGACCAAAGGTAACATCTACCATTAAATCTCACTAATTAACATGTTATGTCTTGTTCATTAAAAAAAAAGAAAATGACATGACACACTATTTCTTGGCTGGGAGTAAGCTAGCTTTTTCCTTTTTTGGCTCCAGCTTTATATTTACCGTACAGACATGAGAGTCGTATCAATGTCTTCATCTAACTCTCAGCAAGAAAGCGAATAAGCTTCATTTCCCAACACGTCGAACAATTGCTTTAATTTCTCAAATTTTGAAAAAAGGTTTCTGCCTCCACCCCAAAACAATGGAGGTAAATAAAATTTTGTTTGTTCTTTTTTAAACGTGAAAAAATGTATTGTCAACAGCAGAATCTGAGACCCTATTACTTTGGATAATCGACCACGCTGTCATCAGTTTTCATGAGTATTACTTCTTCAATATAAAAATACTTTTGTACCACCTGTTATTGCCCTTCCAGCACCTAGCAGAGCTTTTTCATCAGGTGAGCTGTGGACACTTGACTTTTTGAACTACTTGTTCAATAGAAAGATGGTCCTTTTTTTATTGTACAGTGATCAAATTACCGTAATGCACTTTTGCCAATATTCTCATCAGATGCTCTACAAGATGAGATTTAGGTTACAATCTATTGTTATGATGTAGAGCAGCAGGGACATTGAGTCTGGGTATAAAATTCTTATATTTTAAGACAAAAAAAGAGCAGTCTCACATGAAATACCTCATAAAAGCCAGAAAATTGCTTTAGGGTGTGACAATCGACAGAGTGTACCTTCCTTAATTAACTAGTGAGCAGATTGTGTGCATACAGTGGAACAAGGTTTGCTTTCTAACAGATGCTGAGAGAAAGTACACTCATGGGCAGGAAGGAGTTGCCAGTCATGTGAAACCTTGTTTCTGTTTGGGGGCCCAGAGAGACCAGACAGAAGCATAAGGGATTCTCTCTGCAGGTGAGGGAGAAAAAAAACAAACCTTGTGTAAAATCCACCAGGAAAAGAAAAATGAGAGGTTTGCATTGCACCACCTCTCCATCAGGGTAAAGACAGATAGTGGATGGTGTGAGAACAACCTTCCAGCCACAGAACTGAACATACAGTGGCATGCAAAGGTTTCCTGTTACTCTGAATACTTTAGTGAGTAGAAGATGAGAACTGATCTCCAAAAGGCAAAACTTTATGCAACATTTTTTTCAAGATTTCAAGCAAGATTAGTGTATTATTTTTGTTCTGTAAAATTTTAGAGTGAAAAAAGTAAAGACGCACCATGCAAAAGTTAGGGCACCCCAAGAGATTTGAGCCCTCGGATAAATTTTACCAAGGTCTCAGACCTTAATTAGCTTGTTAGGGCTATGGCTTGTTCACAGTCATTGTTAAGAAAGGCCAGGTGAAGCAAATTTCAAAGCTTTATAAATACCTTAACTCCTCAAACCTTGTCCCAAAAATCAGCAGCCATGGGCTCCTATAAGCAGCTGCCTAGCACTCTGAAAATGTAAATAATTGATGCCCACAACGCAGGAGAAGGAGCTATAAGAAGATAGCAAAGCCTTTTCAGGTAGCTTTTTCCTCAGATCATAATGAAATTAAGAAATGGCAGTTAACAGAAATGGTGGAGGTCAAGTAGAGGTCCGGAAGACCAAGAAAACCTTCTGAGAGAACTGCATGTAGAATTGCTAGAAACCCCCGTTTAACTGCAAAAGACCTTCAGGAAGATGTTGCAGACTCTGGATTGGTGGTGCACTCTTCTACTGTGCAGCGACACCTGCACAAATATGACTTTCATGGAAGAGTCAGCAGAAGAAAAGCTTTCCTGCGTACCCACCACAAAATGTTGCGTCAGAAGTTTGCAACAGAACATCTAAACAAGCCTGTGGACTGATGAAGTTAAATAGAACGTTTTGGCCACAATGAGCTATGTTTGGAGACAAATGGGTGCAGAATTTCATGAAAAGAGCACCTCTCCAACTGTTAAGCATGGGGGATCAATCATGCTTTGGGCTTGTGTTGCAGCCAGTGGCACGGGGAACATATCACTGGTGGAAGGAAGAATTAATTCAACAAAATACCAGCAAACATCACACCGTCTGTAAAAAAGCTGAAGATGAAAAGAAGATGGCTTCTGCAACAGGATAATGATCCTAAACACACCTCAAAATCCACAATGGACTACGTCAAGAGGCGCTGAAGGTTTGGCCCTGGCCCTCAGAGTCCCCTGACCTAAACATCATCAGAAATCTGGGGCTAGACCTCAAAAGAGCAGTGCACGCAAGACGGCCCAAGAGTCTCCCAGAGATAGAAGCCTTTTGCAAGGAAGTATGGGCAAAAAATCCCCCAAACAAGAATTGAAAGACTCTTAGCAGGCTACAAATAGCATTTACAAGCTGTGATACTTGCCAAAGGGGGTGTTACTAAGTACTGAACTTGCAGGGTGCCCAAACATTTGCTTCAGGGCCTTTTGCTTTTTTGTTATTTTGCTTTAACTTTATTCTATTTAGAAATCAGGTCTTCTTTTACTCGCTTAAGTATTTACAGTAACAGAAATTTAGAACAGGGGTGCCCAAATTGTGGCAAGCCACTGTAGTCTGTCATTGTCATGTCAGAAGGTGTGTGTGACTGCAGGAGCCTGATCCGTCCGTTCATCAAAACCAGCCGTTTACCGCACTCAAACAGAGTGCTGAATATTGACTGCTACACTTTGATCTGAAACAGAGGCGAGTCAATAACACACTAGAGTGCTTGAGATTGACAGCATGGGTTTTACCTTCACCTCATTTACAACAAATTTTTACCATAAAAGGAGACCTGGGGAGGTTCATAAATAATTGCAGCAGGTCCTAAAACCTATTTTCTCCTATTGCTTTTAAGAAGACTTACAATTGCTTAAAGCTTAATTTAATTTAAAGCAGATGTTTTGACTTGTCAAAGTAGGAAAAGCACAGGTGTTACTAATAACATTAATGATGACTCTGTTCTATTCAAGCATCCTAGTAAGTCGTGACAGTGAGCCAACATGCACAATACCAGTAGCCTGAAACTAAAGCAGCTAAATGGTATCCAGCCATTATTGAGGTTATTACATTATTATAAGTCAAAATGTCTTCTCCTCTCACTAGTGTACTTTCGTTTCCAAGCACTTAAGTCAGGATCAAAAATGCTTTTAGTATATTTTAAATGTAATGCCAGCACATTAGTGTTTTGACCTTGCTTGTTTCAGGGATGATAGTAGGGAAAAAGACATTTACTAAAAGCGGGCATACCTGATGGCCTCTCATTCTCTGGAAGTGGCCGATAGTGTCACTGATGGTGTACACTCGCACGTGACCCATGTGCAGTCGCCCCGACGGGTATGGAAACATGGAGAGGACATAAAACTTCTTCCTGTTGGAACCCTGGGAAAAAATAAAAAACAACAGCCAACATGATGCACAGAGCTGTAATAAAACACCATAAAACCAGATTTAATTCCTGAGCAACTACAATAACAGTGCATAAGTTATTCTCTCCATTATCCGTCTGGCTTTTGAATGAGTAGTGTATAAAAGACACTGCGTTAACCTGATGAGGTCAGGACAGGAACAATAACTCATCACATACAGACACGAGAGCGCTGACTGACTTCTATATTACTGTATGAGGCTCAAACAGCACTGATTATAGTGTCAGAATCTGAACGGCGGCGGCGCTGATTATGGATGGTTTACAATCATAACACTGTTACCGCGGCAACACCGTAAGTACCGGGTACACCCGGTTATACATGATTACAGGAAACCTGAGTCATGAATTTTTAAATAAATTACTTAGGACCAGGGCTGTCATGAACGCGCTTAATCACTGTCAGCCTGTCCCAGACGGCTGCATGGTCAGACTATTAGGATATATAATCAGCTCTGGGTCTGAGATGAGCCACCAGGGCCAGAGCCAGTAATAGCTGGGAGACTTGAAACAGTATTGACAGTGTCAGAAATGGGCAGATCAAAAAGACATTCAAGGCAATAGTATTCTGAAAACTTACAACACTTTACATGCACATTAGGATCCTGGGTTTCATCACACCTGGGATATGATGGTTATTCATGTCTCTGTAAACTTGATATGAAGTGAGGTGTGTTTTCCTCGACGTGTCAGCCGCTCATTTCTGACGTGTTTTGGTTGCTGGCTGCCTAAACTGTGCTGCATGTAGATCGACAGAAATTGTAACTGCAACTAGTATGCTAGTCTGAAAATGCTTCACGTCATTCCAGCTACTCAAATATGAAGATTTGCTGCTTTTCTTGTTTCGTATAATTGTAAACTGAAAATCTGTTGGTTTTGAAGTGTCGTTATTTGACAAAAAGAGACATTTGAAGACTTTATCTGGAGCTCTAGAAATTTGCAATGGGCATTTTTCTTTTTTTTCCTTTTTTATTAAATAGACCCATTTTTTTTCTTTTACTGAGCACTCCTTTTAGAGGATATGGGCGTCACCAGATTTCTGAGACTAGAACGTGATGTTTACACACATGACACACATTACACAAATGACCAAGATGCTAGTGCGCAACACGCTCACAGATTTACTTAGCCAATTAAATGATCACGATGTCAACAGGCTAAAGACTATAGGAAACTGTATGAAAAGGCCTTCTTACCTCCGCCATCGCATCCTTTCGCCACTGGGCCATAATTCGTGGGTGCCACCATTCTTCCACCCTACGCCGCGTCTCTGTTCGATAGTCCTTCTCCCACACTCCCGTCTCACTGAACAGGGTGCGGCTGCTGGGGGACAAGAGGCGGGGTGCTGGGCTCAGGAGAGCAGCCCTGATTTGGGCAGACCAGGTAACACCCAGCGGATACAGAGCCAGCGTTCTCACTGACACCTGCATGGTTCTGTCACCTAAAACAGGGACAGATACAGATCAACCTGCTGCACTGAAAACGATGTTGCTCCACTGTTATACATTACATCAGAAAATACTTTTTACATGCGTTACTCAAAAACAACTACATTTTTCTGGATTATATTACAGTCATTCATTTAAAACAACAGTTTGTGAAATTGACACATAGGATCATGTCAAGTGACAATGTCTGTGTCTTTGCATACAGTGCACTAAAAATGCCGCCAGGACATTACGTCTGCAGTCGGCACATACGGGTTCAGACATGAGAGCAGTGACCGGTGGCTCGGCGCCGCAGCGAACCACGTGACTGTTCTTTCACCACTGCTGTTTAACAGTCGGGGTTTGTTTGCACCACGTCACTCACACAACAGGATGATTTTGTGAAATAAGAGGTTTATTCAGCGTGATGTGATTATGCACTGCCTCACTGTGAGGCTCTGGACAAGCTGTTCTTATTAAACCGCCTGCCTGCTCCGATGTGAGAATGACATTTTCAATCAAGCGATTTGCAATTAATCACTGACTTCTCTGCTTCAATCTGCCCCGCTGGTTTACATATTTTATCACTGCATAACAGGATTGTAACTACTCCCAACTACATTACACGGACTGATGGTTCCTGCTTCCACAAAATGGACCTCAAGTTTTGTGATCACAAAATACTGCATTTTAGGAATGTCACAAACAGGCTTATTCAGAAGATTGGGCTACTTCAGAAAGGTTTTACTCTCTTTTGCATGAACACAGCAGTAAGGCTATAGAGTCCCCTGTGACCTAATGTAGGTCAGACAGTCAACTGCATTTGAGAAAAAAACTATCTGATCTAAATTTGTCTTCTACACAACACACACACACAAAGAGACGTGTATATAAACATGGTTTCCAAGGGAACCTGGGATATCTGTACAGTCTCTGACTGCCTGGCAGCGGAGGACAAATGCTGCTATCCTGACCTGTCAAGAGAATATTTTCACAGCAGTGACGCATCTGGATCTCAGACAGCGAGACCTTTATTGCTGCTGAGTGGAAGAAGTGATCATCTGCACGGCGTGACACCAAGCTGAGACTGTTGGTCTAAAGCTGTGGAGAACTAATTGAAAAGGTTGTTCTACATTCTAGAATGCTGTGAAATACTGTAGAGAATTAGGTGAGTGCATTAAATAAATGTTGATCATTAGGAGAGGTACCTGCGTGGTTGTCAAAGTTAAATCACTAAAAGATTATTTTCACTAGCAGATTAACAGAAAGAGTTTTCGAATGAAAACAGTATCACTTAAATACAAGAAACTTTAAGTCTCAACATCATTTAGTAAGAATCTGACAAGCCTGAAGGGTTTACTGACTGGGGTGGACATATCTTTTGGGGATATCTCTGAGCTTTTTCCACCAAATGAGAGTAAAAGTGCTCCTCTCCTCTCCTCGCCTCACCTCTTGTAACCTCGCCTCTACCCGCCTGCTGGTGGGAATGTGTTTTTTTCACTAAATTCTCTCGAGTATAACCTAAGCATCGCAGCAGCCGACACTCCTCCCTCGGGCTGCAGCTGGGAGAGCCGAGCACTCAAGGTTGTGTGCATCTCTGAAGGTACAAGTGAGTGGGCTGAGGCGAGAGTCTGAGAAAATGTTTCTATGGTGACTGGGCTCATTCATTTGAGTGTCTCCTGCAAACAGCAAGCTGAGGAAGGCAAAGCCTCGTCTCAAGATGTGTAGTTACTGTTACAATTCTGATAATGAGATTGCTTAATTCATCAAGAAATATTATTTTCTTAAATTAGTAGAGTTGCTGCTTAAGTCTGTTTTAAAAACTGTACGGTAGTTTTTATTGTTTTATTTTAAAAACCAAATTAATAACTTGATAATTGAAACGTTTTTGTGTTTTATTTTTAGATAATGAAACTAATTATTAGTTGGAGCCCTAATAAATGACACTGACGATATTTGGTCATAAATATTTTTTTCAAAATAGCACAGCTCCTCTTTAATAACCTACAATTACGATTGGTAACTATAAATTAATGTAATTGCTTATTGTTAATCAATGTACCTCTCAATCATGATAATACTGTAATGTTGTTCTGGCCGAATTCTAATTGTTTTATTTTTTATGAGGTGTGAAGCATCCAAGAGAAAACCACATGACATATCAACCTCAAACATACGTAACTATGCAACGCAAATTTAACTTGACCTTGCATGTGTCTTCAACACGTTGTCTTGATGTAAAGGGCATCAATACTATTTCCTTTATGCTAGCGTGACTAGCATTACATTGCTTTACATTGTCTCTGTTAGATACAAATAAATAAAAGTCTAACAAAACCCCTGTTGTGTCTGATCATGCAAACATAGCTACTTTAAGTATTTGACTTCTTGTTTCCTGGTTGACAGCTCAGCCTGCCTGCTGGATCCACACACACTGGATAACGAAACAGAGGAGGTGCATTTTAGAAACGTCTTCAGTTTGAAAGATCTTACCGTTTAATTTCCAGGTCCTTTATTTCAGCGTTATAGTCGTAATGACCTCAATCCAATAATCCATGTTGTATATGTCATAACTAGCTTTTAAATTAGCTGTAAATGACCGATTTCCCTGGATCACGATTTAGCTATAGGCGCAGCCATCTTGGATTTCAATCAACTTTATTAACACAGCATACGTTGACAAAACCAAACTCATTTCGTTAATGGGGACCCTGGTAAATAATACTTTTACACACTATTCTGTCAGCTTTACCTACCAGCTTTACATTTTCAACTCCGTGTCTTTGCCTTCATAAACTGTGTGCGCGTGTGTAAAAGTCGTATAGCCACAGCTTAATCTTTGATTTCAGAACTTTCAGTGAGTGGTGGTTCTGCTTGTTACCTTAGCAACCCTGTAATCTCTACCTCTTATTATTTGTCATTTTCATTAAAACATCCAATCAAATGTTTTTGTTCCAGTAAAATGACCCCAGATACAGAAAATTGTTTTCTGCAGCTAAAAGATGAGCTGAAAAGTTGAGTCTCAGTTTTATATGTAATTCTGTTTTTTGGTACCACTTTAAGGAACCTTTTGTAAAAGGTTTATACTATTGCCTTTGTTATTGGTATATACATTATTAACTGATATTTTGTAGATTAATAAGAATAACACCTGGGTTGTGAACAATCCCTATTGATGCTGTCCTTTTTATTAGGTAGCAATGGAGTTACAGTGGGTACGGAAAGTATTCAGACCCCTTTACACTTTTCACTCTTTGTTTTATTGCAGCCATTTGCTAAAGCATGTGAGTTAAATATGAGTGTCACAGCAAAGGGTCTGAATACTTATGACCATGTGATATTTCAGTTTTTCTTTTTTAATAAATTTGCAAACATTTCTAGCTTTATGTTTTTTTCTGTCAAGATGGGGTGCTGAGTGTACATTAATGAGAAATAAAACAAACTTTTTCGATTTTAGCAAATTGCTGCAATGAAACAGAGTGATAAATTTAAAGGGGTCTGAATACTTTCCGTACCCACTGTACTTTTCCTTGCAAATGTATAAGGATATGTTGTGACACATTTTGTCTTTATCAAAAGTTGCAGCTCATGTGATTTGGATATTGCACTTGGCCATATTGTGATTTCTATAATATTTATATTAATTTTTTTTTTTTTGCTCTGCCCTGCACAATACATTAAAATGCATCAATGTTACTGCTAATCACTGACATATCTCAGATAGTGAAAGAAAAACTCCACCTTTAGCATATACAGAAAATTAAATGTGATGTAAATAAACTTGCATTTAAAGGGTTAAAATTCTGAAAATGAATAAATCTTTGGTATGTATGATCAGGACTGATGTTGGTGGAAAGATTTATCTCAGTGAAAAGTGGAAAATAATACTGATACATTTTATTTCTATGGCAGTTTTTTGACATAGACTTTTTTGTCCTCTAATAACCTGAGAAGAACTTTTTAAAAGTGAGGCACAAGGGCTAATACTTTTACTTAAAGTGTTGAATGCTGTAACATCTGAACACTTCTTCCACCACTGTTGTGTGTACAAGTGCGCTTTCACAGGTACAATGTGTCTTATAAACCTTTCTATAACATAATGTGACCCACATTCACTAAATCGTTCTTATATATTTTCCATGTACTGTAATACGCTTTTGTTTCTACTGACCCTTACCATCACCGTGGGCTCTCACTGTGAGAGCACTTCACACTAGAGCACATAGCCTACACACATAATGGGATATTCTGTATGAGTCTCATCTGATAATACTTCCTCCCTGTCTCTCCTCAGAATGGCAAAGACATATTGTCGTACAGTTTCTGCTGAGATATTTATCCTGAACACTGGAGGCGAGCTTCGAAGAAATAATGGGAAAGGGAGACATGTCAGCTCATAAACATATAACATCGATACACTTACGACTGATGAAGCAATCCCGCTCTACTTTGTAACATTACCTAAGTGGAGTGCCAGCAAAACATTATTGGGCTATATGGACAAGCCTTTTATCTAATGCCACATAATATAATAATGTGATACTTGATTGATCCTCACAAGGAAAACTGTATTTTCTCCATTCTCCCTGGTTCATAAAGACAGGGTCCGTACAAAGTCTTGAAAGTTTGGAAAATGCTTAATTTTAACAATAGATTTTTAACAAAATAGTGGGAATTAAATAATCATGATCAAAACATACAAAGTTAATATGAACAGCTGGCAAAATAAACAAAGTGACAATATATATTAAGTGCTGTGGGTGTAAAGGAATTCTGTAAACTTAATTTTTCCTAATTGAACTTATAGTAACGATGTGGATGTGATTATAAAGGCTTCGATAGACTGGACATTTTTAGTTCAGGTAAAGTGTTGGAAAGGTGCTTGAATTGTACTTTTTAATTTAATTAAATAAAATTTTTACTTTTAAAAGGCTGTGTGAACCTTGTAAAGAGATAAGAGGTCAATATCAGCTGCAGAGGAGCACTTCAAGACCTACTGGTGGTTGCGTGTTGTGATCTTCTTTCTCTGACTTTAGCTAGCTATAGTTGTCACTGCTAAAAGTTATATTTAAATATGTAAAGCCCTGATCCAGACTGAGATGTAATAGTTGTTTTGCTGTAGCCAAAATAAGCTTTAAATATTTAAAAGTGACTAAATTCCGGGGAAGGCTCATCCAATAGATCATGTTAGTGGTTACACATTTGGTTAATATAACTGTCATGTAAAGTGTTGGGATTTTTATCTTGGTTAAATATAGATAAGATCAAACTGTAGTATTCTTTTCTAATGTTTTGCTTCATAAAGGAGTGGGACACAATATCATAATACACAATATATCTGGCTCTTAGCAGCTAAATGCTCCTCTTAGCGTCTGCTTTCTCCAGCCACATATTTACCGTACAGACATGAGTGGTATCAATGTTAGTTACACTTATTAGCTATTTCTTTAAGAATTACAACTTTAATAAGGCAGTGTGAATAAATCAAAATAAATCAAACATAGAAATGCAACAAAGCTCTCCACAATGGTGGATCACATTAACACAATAACTAACTGGCAAGCAAATTGTCTTAACTTACTAGTTGGTGAATAGTCTTTTGTTAAAAAGTCAACTAAAGCTAAACTAAACTCGGCCTATTAAGCTACTTTTGCTAAGAGATGATATAACAATAGACTGTAGTTACATTTACTCTCCGGCTGTTGTAACAGATGAAACTGTTTCAACCACCATTCCCATCCGTGACATGGCACTGCATCTCTCCATTACTGTGGTGTCTTCAATCAGAGGAATGCGCCTCATGTGTCCCCATGTGACCCGCGCGCAGAGAGCGACAATGTAACAATAATGCAATAACAATAATGTAACAAGGTAATAACTGGAGCAGCTAAATTGTTCCCTGGGCGAGGGAGGGGAGAGGAAATGATCATAACATGGTTTCAGATCCCTCAGGATCTGTTGCAGCTGACATGAGAGCATCTGAGAGGCCAATCATCACCAGATACGGTTACTCGTACCAAATGTTACACTGCGCTCCAAGCATTTAGTTGACACACACATACTGTACAGGTGCCTCTAGCTCTTCTTTCTTCACGATCTTCACAAGGTGTGGAGGTTTTGAGCACTTGAAGCTGAAATGTATGGCTTCCTAAAAGAACGCTGCTGCTCAGACTAAAAAACAAACTTGCGATTGAAGATTAAGTTAAAGCCTATACAACGTTCTGACCTTGAAATACATTACAGTCCAAGAGGATTACTCACTTTCCTATTTACAAAATGACTCTTCCTATGTTAGGGACCACACACACACGCAGGGTTTTCTCAGTTCACAAAAATATAAAAAATAACAAAAAAATATGTTATCTGAGTGTCTCTGCAGTTTGCGTGGGTATCAGCAGAGAATACTGCCATACCACTATATAATTAATAATACATCAACACACACATACATTCAGCATATACACACCCATTTCCCACCCTTTATTTTCAAAAGCTATTGTGGCATGTGTGAGGAAACAAATAAACCTTTTCATTCATTCGGTAACTCTCCTATCTATTTTGGTCTGTGTTGGGGTCAGCTCCAATTCAGAAAGCTTTTACACAGCTATCTCTATTTAGCTAAAAGAAAAAGTGGTTGTGGAGGTTCACTTGTCTTTCTGTGCTGGCAAAATTGGAACCAATCTGACCCCAATAGTCCGCTTTGCTTTCACTGAGGGGCAAAAAAATGCACCCGCATTCAGGGACTGAGCGATTTATTGAATGCGATGCATTAAAACATAAATAGACGCATGATGGCGGATGTGCTGGCAGCTTGAACCACAGACAGTTACTGCATTTGTTGTGTAAATAAGTGAAATTGCCTTGAAAGTAGCACACAACATACAATTTGTTGCCTAAAACATTTAATATATTCAGTCAACTTTCATTTGTCTTACAGAAAGAAGTGAGATCCAATGTTAATTTAAAAACATGATGTATATTCTGGATTAAACCACAAAAAGCAGAGTGATTCTAAAACGTTGATGTATCCCAGTTAAAAATAAGATACATGCTACAATATAAAATACAAGAAAGCGAGTGGCTGCTGAGTAAAACTGTTATACGTTTTACAGTGTGAATGCAGCAGAGCTTTGGTCAGATATTTGTTCCTCCACACATGCAAGAAAGATCTGGAGCATTAAGAACACTGGAGAGCACAAGCGTCCCAACATTAAGGTGCCGGGAGCTGACTGTTCATATGTTTAAATAAAGGCACTTATGAATGACAAACAAGAGCAGAGAGAAGCAAATGGAAAAGTAAGAACAAGTTCATCCAAATGTACAATAAATAGTTCAACATTTTCTTTTCTGATTTAAAAGAGACAAGTGTTCATGTAAAATCTCCCCTTCATGATGCAGGGTGACGCAAATCATTACAGAATTACTCATTTAGTTATAAATGTGTGTAGGACTGTGTAGCAATGCCCAATTTACAAGTCAAATATTTTGTGGCACATAAGACAAATGTCTCTGCAGGAATAAAAATAATAAAATCAACAGTTGTGTGTGTGTGGTACAATATCCAACAGGGACAAAATGTGATGCATGCACTCAATGCACAACAAATACATATTGTTGAACTGAATGTGGTCCATGGTATGAAGTGTTCCCTCTTGCTGGGCGGGGTGCTCAGTCTACGTTCCTGTACCTGGTGAAGAGGTTGTAGAGGACGCGCAGTGTGGATTTTAGGTCGCAGTTCACTATGTCTGGGGGAAAAAGAGAGAATAGAAGAGATGTGTGCCACATTCCTGCCTCTACAGCTTAATGGCCTGTAAATATTTCCTTTAGCAAACAAGGTTCAGCAGACGGCTGCGAGATGCTTCGGTTGTTGAAACGTGATTACTGGGGATCCATTTGAGACAGGACACAATGCAAATATTTTAGAACCTTTTAGCTTATTCAACAATGAACCCTAATGGACATACATGTTGAGTCGTATTAGACTCTGCTAAGAGTTTTTTCCAGTTTTCTTTCAATCCATAAAAATCCCTGGAGCTTTAACAACAACTTGGTGAATGAATGTTTAAGTTTCCTTGCATAATTTTACAAAACTGTCTTTATATATGAAATGTGTAGAGGCACATGTTTTCCATTGTTCCATATTTCCCTCATCTATTTCTTAAAGCTGCATTAACTGTTGAAACAAGCTGTAAACACAGAACTGACATATTATAACCATATAAAAAGGTGTTAGCAAACTTCACAAAACCTTATTTTAAGACATTTTTTAATATATGTCCATTTCCCCTCATTTTTTCTGTCACTATTCACAGTGTTTGGCTAAAAAGGCAAAGGTTCTAGAACATTAACGTGTTAAATGTAGAGATGATATTTTAAAGGAAAAGCTGTAACAGCACAGATCAACATCCGATCCTTCAATTGCTGTCCTCTAGTCCAGCTCAGCCGGCTGGAGTTGCAGCACTGCTCTCCGTAATGAAAGCTGGCCTCTACAGCGTGACCACTTCACTGTATACGAGAACAAAAATTAGAGTGTGTGAATGTGAAAAATGACTTGGTCACACTTTAAATTCATTAAAGTCCAACAGTAACGAGGTCTTAAGCGGGGTTTCTGCTCAATGCAGTGTCTCTTACACAAAGTTTGCACAGGGAGAGAGACTGCCACCTAATTTAACAGATAAAAACAGCTCTTGCTCAGCGACGACGAGCTCTAGCAAAGCGAGTGCAGCCATGTTGGTTTATGACGATTTTCCACCATCACTTGTTGATGCTTATTCACAGAATGATTTCTTTAAAAAATTCTGTGAGTTGTTGATGGCAGAACAAAATCAAACTTTGTGGTTTGTGTGCTTTCTTCAGGTCTTCGTCTGTACCAAAGATTGTTGAGGCCAAAGAAGCATCAACCTGTAACACCACTGTACAACCACGAGTAGACCGAGTGATACGACTTCTCTGTAGTTGATCTCGTCATGTCACTCATTCATAACATGTTAGTAATCTAAGCTTATTAAAGAGGTACTCCACACTTTGAGTCCACACCTGTTTTGGGCTGTAAACTAAATGATACGACTGTACTGCAATATTCACATTTCATGGGTTACAAATGACTCGACGCGCCATCTACTGTTTTCAATCAGCCCTGAAGAGGCGAGGCCAACGCTGACACAGAGTCGATGTCATGACATGTATATATAAAACGACTCTAATAAGTGTCCGTCTCCCCGTGTCCAATGACCCACATAACCACGAGGCCACGCCTCCTACAACTCACAGCATTATGTAAATCTGCTGGGAGAGAGGGTTCTAGCAGCATTTGAGGGTGTAGTTGCACTTTAACTTTATCAGAAAAATAAAGTGTGTCAGATTTAGAAGGCTACATGTGTTATTTCAATGTGCCAGCTGCATATTTCATCAACATTTAGGTAAATATAAGGATTGGCTCTGGCGTCGGTGATAGATATTTAAGGACTTTGATAGGGATCAGGGCCAAGAAGACTTGCTTCCTACCCTCTGGTCGGGGCTTCGGTCTCTCCAGACCTCCGTCCTGCATCAGTTCAAAGGAGAAGGACACGTTGTGGACCTGCAGAGAGTGAAGAGGCTGTTAGGACACAATAAAGCAGTACAGTAAGCTTGTTCACTGTTCAACTGTGTGTACATGCAAACACCACACATAGACAACCTAAACTTTACACATACAAGCAGAGGCTGGCAAGGGGGAACTCCACGCGCAGCTCCTCGCTGATAAGGGAACACAGACACCGGTTGCTAAATCCCACAATACACTCTGGGTCGATTCAATCGTGCTACCACAGCTTCCTGTGTTGGCAAACACAATACGGCTGCTCTGTAAGACCATAAGCCTTCAGCAGCTGCACAAAAACTCCTGCTCCCTTATTTATCAATAAATACATATCAGCAATATCACTCAGAAACCTCCTAATGCCAAGAAAGTTATACTGTCACTGAAAGACGTCATCACAGGTGTGTGAGTAACAGCATGATTCCATGTTGAAAAAGAATGAATAGACGAGCAGAGAGCATTTATAACATGATAATACTTAATGTTGCTGGAATGAGGAGAAACACACGTGCAGGAAATCTTCCTGGGAAATGACAATTATGGTGGACATGACAAATTACACTAAAATGTAAGGCAGACGTCAAACCATGGACGCCGAATCTTTTTGGAGTGGACCATTTCAAAAGATTTTTAATCCTGGCAGTCCTGCGGAGGAAACCAGCTAAGACACGTAAGCCAAGACTTGAGCAATGAAGAAAACTTTGAGGAGGAGGAAAACCATTCAGAGAGTTGAAAGATGTTTTCTATTCTCTGCCCATTGTATCTGCCTGTGTGTGGGTGTGTGTTTGTGTGTTCGCCCTGCTGTGATATACTAAAAGCTTTGCCCAACAAGGGCTTATTGTTTGAAAAGCATGACCTTAGCCATCTAATACAGTCAGAAAGAAAGAGAAGAGAATGAGCCTTAAGTCAAGATCTACCGAGCAGAAGCAGGAGTGCTTTCTTGATGCATTGTGCTACTTTTCGCAGCCCACCCTTGGTGTATCATCGATAGGTCCCCAGGCCCTAACACACACACACACACACACACAGTGTTATAGAGCTGAGCCCCTAAGCCACTCCAGTGTTTCCCTGTTCAAAGGAGATTACAGATGCTGTGGGGCTTGTGCCGGTTCTTCCGGGCCAGGAGTATATGTGTGTGTGTGTGTGTGTGTGTGTGTACATTGTAGCACTGATGCCCATTCTGTTTTGCAGCTTGGCAGGAACCGTACTACAGAGGCCAATGGAGAGGAGAGATGGCTCAGCACTGAATGGGCTCTGGGGAACACGGATGGCATTTATCAAGCTATTGAAAGGAGTGTCCTGGCTCCAAGGGCATGGCGCTCCTCAGAAAGAGTATTGATTTAACAGCGTTTCATAAAACTATAGGTCAGGACCAAAGATGGGCCACGGCCCTGTTCCTCGTGGGTTTCGGAGAGGAAAGATTGGACACATCAATATGGCGAAGGTTCCAACAACAAGTCTAGATGGCTGCTCGTCCAAAATGCAGCAGAACAATTGTTGCATTTGTACATTTTGTATAAATCTTACTTTCCACTTACAAGTGAACCAGGGCCACTTCACAAAAGTCATTGCTTTCTTTATTTGCTGGGAATAATTATTGATCAATCAGCAATGAAGAGGAAGATATATAGTGCAGAGTACGCCAACAGCATTCAGATACTTGTTTTGACTCACTGGATTAGAAATGAAGCAATGACAATGAGGTTCAAATTCTGACTTTCACCTTTCATTCGACGGCACATATTATATCCTTTATATCAGAATCAGAATCAGAAATACTTTATTAATCCCAGAAGGGAAATTTCTTTTTGATACAGTTACAATGCTCAATAAAGTTATTGAAAAAAGAATAATAAACAGTAGAAAATAGAGTTGTAGAGGTGTAGAGGGAGGGTCCGAATATGTTTGGACCAGGGGCCGAAGCTGCTCCAGGACAAGTCTTTCCATGGCCTTCATGATGTGGGAGGTCAGTGCCACAGGTCTGTAGTCCTTGGCTCCACTGGGGCGCGGAGTCTTGTAATTAGGTTGTTACTGGGCTCTGAGTTTCACTGAGTGTCTCAGTTATCTGAATCTCTGATGGTAAACAGGCTGTTTGTCTGTGAACTGATGGACAGTTTTTCTGGTTTATTTAGTATAAGGGAAAATCCACTCAGAGAAGAAAACAAAGAAAACAATGTCAACTGACTTGCTTTTTAACTGATCATTTAAACATATTTAAAACAAACTGTAATAAACTCCCATATTTAATATGTTTAAAATAAAAGCTGATCACTAAGCAAACTTAGGTTACAGCTTATCTTTGAGAATGTATGTATGTGGGTGCAGCGTGTGACCATTGCTTGATTATTTATGGGACACCAACCTGTGGGACCAAACCAAATACATTTTGTGTCCTTATCGTCATCATTACAAAGGTTTTGACAGTTTAAATTCCCAACTGTTTCCTCTGGAACAATCTTATTCAGACCCCCCCCCAAAAAAAAGGGGGGGGGGTCGATCTTGGGGATGTTACTCTGAGTTTTTGGGGGAAAATAGATTGAAGCAGATGGGAACAAAGGCAACCACAGAGTGAGGTCAATAAACAGAGAAGGAGAGAGAATGAGAGACAAATGAAGGGCAAAGAAAGAGACAGATCTGAAATTAAATAGAATCAGGGAGAAAGAGAGGGAGCATCCAATGTCACATTATCTGATACCTTCTCATTTTAATCTCCTCTATGGAACCCCAGTCATAGTGGGTTTGTGTGTGTGTGTGTGTGTGTGTGTGTGTGTGAGACAGAGAGAGAGAGAGAGACAGAGAGAGTAATCTGTATTCACTGAAACCCATTATGACCCTCCTGATGAAATCTGTTTATTCATTAGTTCGTTCCTTCATCCATCACACAGGTTTATCTGCAACATCACTGCTTGCTTTTGACTAAATTTGGAGAATGATGCTTCCGGACATGGATGTTTTGCATTACACAAACTGATTGCTGGTACACTTTCAGGTGAAGGTAAAAAGATCAAATTAAAGTTAAATAAAAATTAAATCTCACTAATTTACACATTCAATCAATCAATAAATCAAAGTTTATTTATATAGCACCTTTCAAACTAATCAAAGTGCTTTACAAGTGACTGACCAAACATAGGAAGTTAAAATGGACATTAGAGACTAATGCATATCAAAACAACCTGATAAGGATAAAAGATAATAGACTAGTACACAAACAAATATGTAATAATAATAAAATAGTAAAAATTACAAATAAATGACTCAAATTATAATAACCAGCAATACAATTATGATAATGTATTTAGCTTGGAGGCCAATTCCTCTCTCTGAGCCTTTGAACCAATGATCAGTACTTCGGTTTTATCCTTGCTGAGTTGTAAAAAGTTCTGTGACATCCAAGCCTTTATATTTAAAATACAGTTAAAAAGGCAGTCAATCGGCCTGGTGTCACCAGGAGACACGGCCACATAAAGCATCGTAGCATAGCTATGGAAAGAGATTCCGTACTTCCTGATGACACTGCACAGGGGTAACGTGTACAATTTTAAGTAACAGTCCTAAAAATGTATCCTTGTGGTACCCCAAAGGTAACCTAAGTGTTTGGAGGACTGGCCATCTACAGATATAAACATTTTTCATCTGCTAAGGTATGAGGTAAACCAGTTAAAATATACAATAATAATAAAAGAAGAAGAAGAAGAGCTGTGCAATAAAGCATTTAAACAACGTTAATATAACGTGTAGTGTGTGTGTGTGGGGGGGGGTTATGGATGAACCAGTGTCAGAGTCATCGGCGGGTCCCGGGCCATGTTGATGAGGCCGGTTGCAGACGGGAAGAAACTGTTTTTATGGCGTAAGGTTTTGTTCCTAATGGACCGCAGCCTCTTGCCAGAGGGGAGCATCTGAAAGAGTTTGTGACTGGGGTGGGAGGGGTCAGCCACAATCTTTCCTGCACGCCTCAGGGACCTGGTGGTGTACAA
>JAVQJL010062362.1:0-10532 GCA_036024295.1 Nannoperca obscura | reverse complement strand
TGTTGAAAGCACTGGAGAAGTCAAAGAACATGACTCTCACAGTGCTCGCTGCTTTGTCCAGGTGAGTATAAAGACGGTTGAGCAGGTAGATGATGGCATCCTCGACTCCAAGACGGGGCTGGTAGGCAAACTGTAGAGGGTCCAAGTACAGTTGGACCAGGGGCCGGAGCTGCTCCAGGACGAGTCTTTCCAGGGCCTTCATGATGTGGGAGGTCAGTGCCACAGGTCTGTAGTCCTTGGCTCCACTGGGGCGTGGAGTCTTGAAACAGAAACTAGGCAGGAAGTCTTCCACAGCACAGGGGCCCTCTGCAGACTCAGGTTCATGCTGAAATGCTGCAGTACTCCACAAAGCTGAGAGGCACAGGCTTTAAGCACCCTCGGGCTGACACCATCAGGTCCAGCAGCCTTCCCAGAGTGGAGTCTCCTCAGCTGTCTTCTCACATCGTCTGCTTTGATGTTCATTGTAGCAGCAGTGGGGGAGGGGTGACTTCAGGAGGAGGCAGAGCACAAAGAAGAGTACGAGGTGTGAAGAGATCGGGATCAGCAGGGGGTGAGGGCACAATTGTGTCGAATCTGTTGAAGACCAGATTCAGTTTGTTGGCCATGTCCACTGTGCCCTCAGCTCCTCCATTGCTAGCTGGTTCGAAACCAGTGATGGTCCGCATGCCTTCCCAGACCTCTCTGGTGTTGTTTTCATGGAGTTTCCCTTCCAGCTTCCTCCCGTATTCCTCCTTGGCCTCTCTGATTTTTGTCTTGAGGCGTGTCTGGATGATTTTCAACTCCTCCTTGTTGCCAGCTCTAAAAGCCCTCTTCTTATCATTTAAGATTACTTTAATTTCCTTTGTTACCCAGGGCTTATTGTTTGGGTAACACTGAACAGTCTCAGCTGGAACATTGGAGTCAACATAGAAGTTGATGTAGTCGGTGATGGACACTGTGAGCCTGTCGATGTCCTCCCCATGTGGCTCACAGAGTGCCCGCCAGTCCGTGACCTCAAAACAGTCTTTGAGTACCTCAAGTGCCTCCTTGCCTCCTGAAAGTTCTTGTATTGGCAGGCTGTCTCTTAACCAGAGGATCATATGATGACTTTAAGTGAACCAGGTTGTGATCCAACCTTCCCAGCGGGGGAAGGGGAGATCAACTGTATGCTTTCTTAACATTAGCATACAGCAGGTCCAGAGTTTTCCCCTCTCTGGTAGGAGTCAGTGATTTGGCAACAGAAACGTGATTAAAGTCCCCAGAGATGGCCACGAATGCATTGGGATTTTGAGTCTTATCCGGGCTATGGTGGAGTTGATGACGTCACACGCCGATGTGGGGTTAGCAGATGGAGGAATGTAAACAGCCACCATCAAAACGTGTGAAAACTCCCGTGGCAGATAATATGGACGGAGCCCAACAGCCAACAGTGTCCGGGCTACAGATTTTGACTTTGATTCTACTTAATGGCATCCAGCTGCCAGTAAGTTACTGTAAAATGTACAGCAACCTTTTTACAGTGTATATTCTCACATCCAAATCACTCTGTTGATTACTGCAAACTGTTTGACTTGTCATAGCAGGAAAAGCACAATGTAACTAGAGAAGGCAATTTCAGAAGAAATTGCACGGTGAATGCTGGCTGCTGAAAGGCTGACGCCAAAATGCTTCCAG
Organism: Nannoperca obscura; assembly: GCA_036024295.1. NCBI lineage: Eukaryota > Metazoa > Chordata > Actinopteri > Centrarchiformes > Percichthyidae > Nannoperca > Nannoperca obscura. The sequence continues at coordinate 8,879 of JAVQJL010062362.1, read as the reverse complement.
CATTCACACCAATAATAATATTAAAGAAAAAGTACGATAACAATAGTGTGAATGCTTAATCAGCATGCTTTCAGCATTCACACACACACACACACACACACACACATATATATATATATACATATATATTGTGTCTCACATTGACAAGGGGGTGAGAAAATAAAACAAAAAATGAATTAAACAAAAAGAACATTTAAAACACAATTTATAATAGTATAGACAATTTAAGAATCATGGCACCTATACAGTCAGCACACAACTGATTTACAGAAAGCAAGTGTGTCTTGTTCAGTCCAAAGAGACCGGTTCTTCCACTGGAGAAAGTCAGTGAGACACATTTTCATTGGGATACAAATTGTGCTCAGAACTGTTAAGATCACATGTTGATTATATACAGACTTAATAGGCAACACATGCCTTTACAATCTTGTTGGTACAAGATTTAATCGTTTTGATTTACTGTTCAAACTCTTTGTAAAAAGCAGTAAAAATGGTCTTTGGTTTGTGTATATAGAATTTGGCCAGAATAATCAATGGATTTATGCTATATGCCTTTTCCTCATATTTCCTGTCATAGGTAAAGAAATGTATTATAATATGTTCATAAAATAATGCAATAATTGCAATTTTTGTACAAGATGTCATTAATACATTTGGAAACATATTTTCATAATTGTATAGAGTACTGACAATGCCAGAAAAAAAATGGGGGATGGTTTCTGCTTGAGCTGTGCAAAAAAAAAAACAATTTATATTTAGGTCATCCTTAAATTTCTTGAGAACATGCTTTGCAGGGTAAAACTGGTAAAGTATTTGTGAGGCAATTACCAAACTTTTAATTAAGGAATATTCTTAGCAAACCACATAAGGCCTTGTGACAGCGTGCCAATAGCTGTTATTGTTAACATAGAAAACATCGCTGAACCATTAGGAATAGCCCTCATTAGCAAATTCCTTAACAGTGACAGGAAATCTTTTATAGCGTGCAGAACACCATTAAGAAACAAAAGGGAGGATACTGTTTTATTTAGACAAGTGTTCGACAACACAAGATTAAATAAAATAAAAATGTAAAAGATGTTTTATTTGTTTTGCTTTAATCATTATTAATACTATCATTGAATTACTACTTTATTTACCTAATGATGTGTAAAGTAGTCCCAGGATTATAAATACTCCAATACAGTAGATGGCACTATGCATCTTATAAGTAACGGTTGCAACCATACATAGTTATACACATAGACATATATACGTATGTATGTACATGGTTATACAATTTTCTTTCACGACACCGCCATGTTTGTGAGTGTGTGAGTGTGAGCGGTCTGTCACCTCCTGGTGGGCCGGAGGTAAAGTTTTGTTTATGCAGTGTTGGAAAAGGTATTAGGTACTTTTCCCATCAAAATGTGTCTAAACTAGTGATGGTTCGTTCGCGAACGATTCTTTCTACTTGAACGAATCTTTGAAGTGAACGAAACAAACGGATTCCTCCCGCTAAATGATTTGTTCGTTTGAGTCGACGCCTTCCGAACGAAGAATCTAAAGAACTGGCGGAAACAGTTCAGAACTATTTCCGGCAGTTCTTTTAGTTCCTACAGAGAATCTGTTGGCGAACGAAGAACCTAAAGAACTGGCGGAAACGGTTCAGAACTGTTTCCGGCAGTTCTTTTAGTTCCTACAGATAATCTTTTGGCGAACGAAGAACCTAAAGAATTGGTGGAAACGGTTCAGAACTGTTTCCGTCAGTTATCAGAATCAGCTTTATTGGCCAGGTATGTGTACATACTAGGAATTTGACTGTGGTATTATCTCGCTCTCAATGTACATACGTGAAATAGACAATGTTTTAATGATTATTTAGTTCCTTCGTTTTATTTATTTTTATTCGACAGGGACGTTCTTTCTTTACCTGATTTCAAATGTTTGCTTCTTGAGTCATTCTTCAAAATTATTATTATTAGCTTACTATATATTGTGAGTTTTCGATAATAAAGTGTTTGTCTTTGTCTACACATAAAAAAAAAACATTCTCACCCAGGGTGAACCATCTTTTTTGTGTACGCTAGCTGAGTAGAAATAAAACATAGTGAGAGATACGTTAGGAATTCCTATTCTTGTTTCAATATAATGCCCAAATATAAAGTCTTTAGAAAATAACCTTTTTAAGGACATAAAAGTTTATTATTGGATGAGGGCGCATCCATGTTTGTTTACGTTGTCGACATCAGACAGTCCTGCTGAGTGCATTGCGCTGTTACATAAGTGGGAGAGTCGTGTAAAGGCCTTGTGATCCGACCTTCCCAATTCAAAGGTAGTTCGAAGGGTAGTTCGAAGGGTACTTCGAATGCGGTCTTCAAATGTGTCGTTCGTTTCCCATCAAATGAACGACGCATCAGATGTATCCTTCGCAGCCTAGGCTATCCCACAATTCATTGCGCACCGGTGACAAATTCCTTTTTTGGAAGAAATGGCGGACTCAGCGACCGAAGAGTACACTTTTATTTATAAATGTTATATTCATTTTATATAACATTTTATATTTATATTTTATATAACATGTATATTACATATAGTATTATAATGTAAGTTTTGTTTAGAATCACTTCAGTAGCTAATGAAATATTTTCAAAGTGAAGTTACATTAGCCAAACGGCAAACGATTTTAACTAGCTAATGTGAACATTATTGGTGGGTGAAAGCACACAGCTTAATTCAGCTTAATCCATTCAGCCCGGCCATGGTCTTCCCTCAGCCTGAGATACATCACACGCCAGCGCCTGCGGTGAAATATCCCCATCTCCTCCAGTAAAGCATGAAACAAAAAAAACACAAAAACGACTTCTGGCTCCATCTTTTGGTCCTGTTTTTTAACAGCGGGAGAAAGGAGCGGCAGTTCGTGACGCAATGGTAAGGGTTGGTGACGTCAATCTTCTATAAACCAGACCGTCTCATTTCAGTCCAACTTTTCGCGGCCTACGAACGACGCGGCCTTCGTAGACCAGGTAGACCGCGTACTTCGAACGCTGCAGCCCCTGAATTGGGACACAAGGCAAGCAAGTCTCAGAAGTAAGAGGGAATACACAAAAAAAGATAAAACAAAAGACAGATGTCAAAAAGAAAACTACTAATTATGGATCAAAACCATTACAAAGGGCTCCAGTTTTTACAGCTTTAGAGTTTTTGCAGAATTTAAGTGAGTCCATGTAATATTTTTATTTAAACTTGGGTTTTTGTTTTGCAAATTTGCTGGAGTGTATATGGACTTTCACTAAAGCAGACAAAAGATTAATAACAAACAATTTTCCCACAGACAATTCCCCAACAAAACAGCCAAATAGGACAATTTTCTATTTAAATAAAGATTAAGATCATGCCAGAAGGTTTGACTAAAAGTGCATTTCCAAAAAAGATGAGTTGTTGTTTCATCTGTATTGCGACAAAAAGAACAAAGGGGATCAGTAATAAGCCCAAATTTTACAAATGCAGAATTTACCGGCTAACACCTGTGTAGTATTTTAAGAGATACCTCCTGCACTTTATTTGATACAAAAAGCTTCCTGGGTAATAACCATGTTTTGTTCCAATCTATACAACTAAATACATTGTTCCAAACAAATACAGAAACAGGTTTACTAGCTGTGCTTCTCTGAATTAATTCCCTTATACACTTGTTTGTTTTTATACTCAGAAAAATGATCTGAATTCCCTATTATATAAATCTGATAAAGCAGGAGGGTGGCAAGCAAGCCTGTCCTTGCTTTCTGTGGCAGCAGTGTGGATAAATGAGTGATGACTATGGGATCAACTCTGGGACCATGATCCTTTGCTGTAAGCCTATAGCTGTGTCCCAATTCAGGGGTTGCAGCGTTCAAAGTGCGCATTTGAAGGCCAATTACGTCACAGCGTCGCGACAAGGCTGTCCCAATTCAAAGGTAGTTCGAAGGCTACTTCGAATGTGGTCTACAAATGTGTCGTTCGTTTCCCATCAAACGAACGACGCATCAGATGTATCCTTCGCAGCCTAGGCTATCCCAGAAATCATTGCGCGCCAGTGACAAATTCCTTTTTTTGGAAGAAATGGCGGACTCAGCAACCGAAGAGTACACTTTTAAATGTAAGTTTTGTTAAAATTTTAGTAAAAAAAAAAAGTTTAGTAAAAAGTACTAACATCATACTGATGTACCAAGTAAAAATACATCTACTTTCGTAGATGCCTTCGTAGACCAGGTAGACCGCGTACTTCGAACGCTGCAGCCCGTGAATTGGGACACAGCCTATGTGTATGTGTGTGTTCTCCTAGCAGCGTGACTGACCTAGCTTGCCAAAGAGCTCAACTCCCAGCGCAGCGTAGATGAGAAATGAAAAAGAACGCAAAGAGTAGGCAAATATTTCCGACCTGGAATTAAAATGCTTGTTAGATCTGCAGCACAACGGTCAGAATCTGCACACTGTTAAGCAAACATGCATCATACAGCAACTCAAGCACAAATGCAGCAGGAGCGAGCTTATCCCTATGCAAAACAAATTAATTCATACTCACTTTACATTTATATTAAATCAGACAAAAAGACTACATGAACCGCGTGTCTGTTTACCTGTGACAGCGTCTTAATAATTGTTTTCAGCAAATTCTGGATCTTTTTGGCCTTCACACAGGGGCTGCCCTTCCATAAATGTGTCTGCATTCACTTCAGACTGGATAAAAACTCAGAAGTGAGTCATATTAGAAGCGTAATGGAAATGTCAGTAGGTCCTCCCCAGTCGTGTTGCTGTTGCTTCAAATGCACACTACATAGTTTTAAATGTCTAGCTGTATTTTTTTCAACTGATCCAAGAAGCCAATTGTTCGTGTTGTGTGATCTATAATAATAATAAACTTTATTTATATGGCACTTTTCAAAACAAGGTTACAAAGTGCTTTACAAGGCAAGAAAGAAATGAAACAAAACAACAACAATATTGTGGAATCTATCACAATGAACATCAAGTCTGCCCTGTCCATCATTCCATTAACAGTGTAAAAACATAAATCAGGCACTTCCACAGCATCCAGCCCATCATTCATGATGTTTATCCAGCCATCCTTTGAGTACATTACAAACAAGGATAACAGAGCCTGAATGGGAAACTGAAATAACTGTTAAGTAACAATAATACATTAATTTACTTACTTAGTTACTAACAAGTACTAAGTGCTTCACAGAGAAAAATGACATCAAATAACAAAATGAATCATACGTGAAAGGCAAACCCATAAAAAAAGATTTAAAAAATCAGACAAGTCAGATAAAATCACAATAAGCATTCCGAGACTTACAAGAAGTCAGCACAAGGCGTTTTTCCAGGTCCTTATTTTATTAGATCCTATGTTTTGTTACAGTATATGAATTCATTGCAGTCAGCGGAGTATGGGTCATTTTTCTAACCAACTCACAAAGAAGCTAGAAGAGTTCTGACCTCACCAGACACTGCTCAGTTCTCTTAGGTTGATGCTGTAATTATACAACATGTTTGGTAGTTTTTAATCTGAATCACAATATCCATAGTGATAGATGGCATCTTCTTTATTCTGATTGGCTGACCATGAGATTTAGGAGAATATCTAGAATCTCTCCTGGAACATTTTGGCTCTTTCAAAATGTCAAGAAAGTCAGACTCACGGCCGTTAAATTGTGGACAATGAATTCATCCTGCGGCGTCTGCTTTGTGCAAAATGCAATCCAATTTTGTCAGATAATTCACAGATGATATGCGCATACATGTTCTAAATTAGGTTGTAACTTCACAAAGTATTGAATTATAGGAAAATTGTATGGAGTATTAACAAACAACAACAAAGTAATAACATTTTGGGGATAATTTAAGTATATAATGTGCCACGATGGGTGAAGATTAGGTGACATTTGTAGGAGGAGTATTGATTAAAAATCTGTTTATGTGGATTGGCCTAGTCATTGCTAAATGATTCCTCTCAAACCAAGGAATCTGGGAAATTGTAGCTTCTACATCTCACTTTGCACCACCACATTTTACTTGACATATCAAGGTAACTAACACATCACCTCCTCAGCTAAAGCAATGCTAGCAAGTGGTTTTCTCTCTATGCATCTGCTATTGACAAACACAGATTATTACATTCAGTCTGTGACAACCCTTTCTCGTCCTCAGTGCGTCAGTCCGTACCTGAAGCAGGTTGTCGAAGTTGTACACCTTTCGTACCCAGTGATAGTTGGTCGACAGACCTTGCTGGTAATGTTTTGTATGTCTTCACCCTGGCAGTAGTAGAACTTGCGTGAGGTTAAGACAGTGTCACTGGTATTATTTTATCATTGTCCTGGCATCATCTCAACTGCATCAAAGTCAGGAGGCTATTACACTGTTAATGCTTAGAATCATTCTCAACACAGTTGTTCACTATGAGTGTGTGGCTACAAGCTGGCCAGGCTGGTCATGCTCTTCATTTCGTAGCTTGACTGTGAGTCAGGGTCAAATAAATCTGCCTGCAAGGTTTGTACAGCTTTTTAAGAGTCAAATCAAATTCCAGCACTTTCAAGGTGCCTAAGCCAAAAATGTCCAGACTCTAAAAGACTTCACGTCATCACGTCTGAATTGTTACTGTAAATGCCAGGAGACAAACAAATTTTCATTTCAGATATTCAAATATTTGATAAAATATATGATAAAACACCAGATTATATTGAAAAAAAAGCTTTTTTTCTTGTATCTTAAAATTTAAGCCTTGAAAACATAACTTTGTGCGAGCCCTGGATGTGTGTGTTATCTGCACCCCAAGGATGCCATAGAAAAAGAAGAAGGTGCAGGAAATGAGAATGATGTTCCTGATGGGTTTCAACAAGACGACGTGAGCTTTCACTGCCAGCTTCAGTCTCAGGGTTCGCTTGATCACTCTGGAACGCACAAACATTAACCAACAGATGTTTGTTAGACCTCCAGATACAAACTGACCCTAATATACCCAGTGATTTCTCTCATTACCGCAACACCTTACACAATCTACAAACTAATATTTTTGATATTTCATTGAAACCTGATATGTTTTCAAAATGATATGGCTGACCCTAATATAACAAATGAAATAAGGTTGGATGCCTACACACAAACAGTATGTGAACATATGCACTGGTATCAACCTGCACAATCACAAAATCTATATATACACACACAAATACATGATGTACCTCAGTGGGCGAAGTGTGCATAGCAGACGTAACACTTTGAGGATGCCCAGCATGTTATTTTGGCCCACACTCGCCAGAGAGACAAAGATGTGGACTAGGGACAGAATCATCAGCAAACCATCAACGACGTTCAATGAAGCAGTAGCTGTCCTTCCCAAACAGTAACAGATAGATTGTAGAGGACATATAGATCAGTTCCAGATCCTCCTCGAAAACCCACCAAGAACCATAAAGTCCATGTATGACGGGTGCACCCCATGGTGCCATAACAAACAGTCAAAGTACACTTTCAGGGTCTAGACTATGCCTCTCCCTGATATTTTAAACTCCTCGCTCTCTGTGTCAGCATCCAAATGTGTTCCTGCACAAATCAAAGCACTTCTTACCTGGAATATGGCTATCCAGGTGAAGCAGATGTTGTCAAAACTGACAGCTCCCATGTGAGGGTTTTGGCCCCCAGAGTGACACACATTGTAGTACACGTTCCAGTTCATACAGTTGTTAGTGCTGGCACTGGCCACCACTAACTGGTTCAGGGAGCCGATGGGAGGAGCCAATGAGCAGATTTTCCCACCCTCACTGTAGTATAACATACTACAGCTCACTGCCAGATGACATGGTTTTTAAGCATTTATTTGGGGCTATTATCTACAAAAGGAGAGACCATTAAAACAATATACAACATAAAGGAACAGGTGAGTAAGTAACTGGGACACTGTTGCTGTCACTATGGACACCACAAACAAATACATACCCTTAACATCTTAAACCACAAGGTGTTTTTTCATTGGCATGTGGAGGAAGCATTTAGATAATTACCTGAGTAACATACTCATTGAATATGTCACTTGAGTAAAGTATTATTAGCTATGTATAATGCAGAAAACATGGCCTCTGAGTGTTACACAAATGTGATATAGATATTAATTACTCATCCATTCATGTATAAGAAGCATATCTACTAATTTTATTGAACTCCACGTGGTACATACAGCGCAAAACAGAAGGAATGGTGGATTCCAAAGCTACATACTAGCTGGGTGATTCTCACGAAATCTTGGTTTCAAAGATTTCAAACATACATTTTTTTTAAAGACTTGCACCAACAAATTTTGTTTTTAGGCATTAATAACAATGTCTGAAGTGTTTGTGAGCATTAATTTAAAAACATTTACTGACAATTTAACAACTTTTTGAACATATTTTCCAAAACAGGTTCCTTAAATTCTCATTACCGCAATGGTCTGAAAATGTCAAGGCCATTTTTAATTGATTTTTTCCAGTCATGCACAGTTACTTTAAACCCTGAAATATTATTATTTTTATTAACATTTTCATTTAATTTTGACTGATTTCTCTCATTACCGTAACACCTTACACAATCTACAACCTAATATTTTTGATATTTCATTGAAACCTGATATGTTTTCAAAATGATATGGCAGTCCTGAAAGAACATAATGTATAGATTCTGCACATGCATTTAAAAAAAACTATTTTTCCATTCATAAAATTAACATTAAATAAAGAGCTGTTACGGTAATGATATACAGGTTTTGGAAATGAGGTTGATGATTTCGGTAATGATAATAAGTATACTAAGACAGAGGTATGGTTAAAAACCTTATAAAATGTAATGTTTTAGAAAATAAATGAGATAATGTTAGCACAACCATA